>CM053332.1:23716822-23799019 GCA_028583605.1 Dastarcus helophoroides | reverse complement strand
GAGAAATCCAACGATAATTTGCTGAAATTCACGCTACTCCAACGACTGGAAGCAATGGACGACAGACTGCAGATAAAACAAGAACCGGCCGACAACTCCGACGTTGTCGAAGATACGGCGCTTTTCACCCAATCGAACTTCGAAGATCGCCTGGTAAATTTTTGCCAAAATATGACCTCGAGGATATGGAGGTACGGGGAGGAACTCAGCGTCTCCTGGTTCGCCAGCCACCGGGGTAATGACCTTGCTTACATTTAGCTGCCTCTTTGGGGATACTCGAGACTCGTCTCGGCGATGCTCCATTGGCGAGCGGAGAACTCCTCCTTGCTTTTAGAGACTGAAGTCGACGCCCTCAGCCAAGATGAAGACGGATACACACCACTGGTAAGTTATCTTGATTTGGGGCGCACAACTTTGACGTGTCTTGGTGCAGATGTGGGCATGCGCCAGAGGTCATACAGACACAGCTGTGATGCTCTACAAGTGGAATCATACAGCGCTCAATATCAGGAATTCTTCCAATCAAACCGCCTTGGAGTGCGCCAGGAGTAATTCAAACTACGATTTGGTGAAAGAGGTTGAGAAATTGGAAAGTCGGAGGGAGAAAGCCAATATGCTGTTGCATTCGAACAATTCATCTTCAGAGGCGGCGTCTCCTAGCGTCATATCTCCCGGCGAGTTCGCTAGCTTCGTTATCGTCCATTTCGACGAGTAAATCCCACGATGGGGTGTTTCTACGACCCGGCGTCGTTACAAGGTACCGTCGTCGTAAGCGAATGTCCCAATCGTGTCTAAGATTTCTGGTTATATTTCAGGAGCGAAACCCAAAAGTACAAAATGTTAAATTTAGATATAGATTTGGAATTCGGAAGCACCAAGTTGTTGTCGACGCCGAGTCCGCTACTTTCTGATTCTTCGTCGAGCACCAGAGGTTCCTTGGGTCAGAAATTGACTTAAACGGCCGTCGGTAGATAGCGGTATTCATATGGGTTGTGCCGTGGAGAACCCCAAAGCGAAACCATCCAGGTTGATGAGCTCCAAAGAGAATTTGAAGACTTCAAGGTGAGTTCAGAAGTGGGATGATATTTTTGATCAGGGATCAGACTCTTTGTCCAATTTAAATTTGATGCGGAAGTAGAATTGGTATGTCTTAGGAAGGTTTGGATATTTTTCAAGATAGATTTTTCCGAATGTAACATTACCTTTAGTGGATATTTTTCCACAGATTTGATAGAAGTTTATCCTTGCCGTTATCGTCGCCCAGGGATAGTTTTTTGGATGGTGACAACAACGATATTTTTGGACGTAAAATGGATTTTGCCCTTTGTAAGTATATTTTTTCTTGGGTAGTGTATTGTAGGATTGTTCAAAAGGTAAGTTCAAGGAAAATGGAAATGGTTGCTCGAAACATTTCGACATTACGATCGTGGTAAAATTATATTTGTTTAAAAATAAGAATTACCGTTCTACTAGTGTAATATCACCCTAATTACATTTTCAATTTTTATTACTTTCTCAATTTTAAGCTCGAAGTTTCCAAAAAAGGTTTGAAAGTTTGAAATCAAAATTTGAAATCAAAGTTTGAAAAATAATTCCAATTTAAAGTGAACATTTCAAAACTAAAATGAATTTTTCGAAATAAAACCCACAATCAAAAAACTGTTTTTTAAATTACGATAAAATAAAGATCGACAAATCATTAAAGTTCTACAAAAATTAGTGAAAATTGTTAAGCAGTGCGAAATGCAAATTCGAAAGTTTGAATAAAAGACACGAAACTTCAAAAATTATATTAATAAAAATTCTCAACCTTCAAAAAAATTCGAAATGTATCAAAAAATTGTTCCCAAAATTTAGAAACAATTCAAAGTATAACTCAGAAATGGTTGTCATTTCAAGATTAAAGCCATTTCAAGTTTCAGTTCAAAGCGAGACTCAAAATTTAAAAAAAAAAATTAATCACGAGATCATTTAAACAAATCCAAGTTTTAGAGAAAACTTAAAATTTCAGAAAGCAGTAATAAAATTAAACTGAAAGCTGGAAACTTTGAAAATAAATATCGAAATTTCGAAAATGAACAGATTTGAAATGTATGCATATCAACAAAAAATTATCGTAATTTCGAGAGTAATGAAGAATTACGGAAAATTCAAATTGAAAAAAAAATCGATTTTTCTAAGTTACAGATTTGATGGAACGGACTGGTCCTTGGTTATCTTCAAAAATTGAAATACAGGACTTGTCCCCTGAAACCAAGAAAGATTAATCTTTCTTGGTTTCAGGGGACAAGCTCTGTATTTCAATTTCTAAATCACAGAGTCAATTTAGAAAAAATAAAATTTAAAGACTCGAAATTTTTAGAAAAACATGAAACTGTCGTAATTTTTTGATAACTAACCATTTCTTTTTAGAGATTTTACTTTATCTCAGAATTCCCATCGTTACACTTATTATGTTCGACTATAAATTTAAAATTTCCAGCAAAAATCCAAACTGTCGAATCTGAAGTCAAAACAAAAAAACTTGAAATTTCAAACTGGTTCTATTTAAAAAAATTGTTATTACAAAATTTAAGAAAAAAGTCAAAATTTCTAAGATGGTCGAAATTTCCTGCAGCCATTTTTCGCATGTTTTCCACAATTTTTCATTGATTACGTACTCCGTACTATGCTTAAATTGCTTAAAAATTCCAAAAGCTGTATCAGTTCCAATAATGTCAAAAAAAAATCGAAATTTAGTAAAAAAAAATCACCGACCTCGCACATTTTTAACGAAACATTGACACAAAGCGTCGTATTCAGGCCAACTTAGCGGTCAACAGAGAAGCTCTAGCCCACTGATTGACGTTGAAGCTGTATCGGACGATGACGAAACTGAAATCAAGACGTCCGTAGGTCAGTGACGAACACGTTGTTGTTTCTATGTTGTTTCGGTGTTTATTTAATGTACTAGAATTACTAATTTAGGGGATAAGTGTGCACTAACCGAACGGGTGGTCGTCAGGATATAATAGCGCGCGCCAGGAAATTGTTTCTAAATTGGAGAGAGTCAGAGCTCTTGCTTGCTTGAGTGCATGGCTTGCTCAGTCTAAATGGGGGAGAATATACCAAATTACTAAGTTGCACCGTGACGTTTATTAAAATGAATAATATATTTATAAATAAAATGAATATATTAATATATTTATTTTATTTGGCTTTTTTCCACTTTTTTTTGATAGTTTCAGGTTGTTAGTTATTTTTTTTGTCCCTGTATATTTATATCAGGACCTAAGACATTTTGTCTTCTAATAATTATTAGAAAATTATTTGAGAACCGGAAATTTTGCAAAGAAAACGTGACAAGAAACTAAACGAAATAAGTATATAAATATACTAGGCGGGCGCCGTAATGATTTTAAATAAGTACATAATATACACACGTTTTTAAATATCGTTTGGTCGTCAGTTATTCACGTCGCAAGGCACAAAACGTGTTAAAGACATAAAACATTAAATTTTCTTATATCAAAAGTCAGTTCTGAATATTTATTTCAGGACCTAAGACATTTTGTCTTCTAATAATTATTAGAAAAATATTTGAGAACCGGAAATTTTGCAAAGAAAACGTGACAAGAAACTAAACGAAATAAGTATATAAATATACTAGGCGGGCGCCGTAATGATTTTAAATAAGTACATAATATACACACGTTTTTAAATATCGTTTGGTCGTCAGTTATTCACGTCGCAAGGCACAAAACGTATTAAAGACATAAAACATTAAATTCTCTTATATCAAAAGTCAGTTCTGACTATTTATTTCAGGAGCTAAGACATTTTGTCTTCTAATAATTATTAAAAAAAATATTTGAGAACCTGAAATTTTGCAAAGAAAACGCAACAAGAAACTAAACGAAATAAGTATATAAATATACTAGGCGGGCGCCGTAATGATTTTAAATAAGTACATAATATACACACGTTTTTAAGTATCTTTTGGTCGTCAGTTATTCACGTCCCAAGGCACAAAACGTGTTAAAGACATAAAACATTAAATTTTCTTATATTAAAAGTCACTTCTGACTATTTATTTCAGGACCTAAGACATTTTGTCTTCTAATAATTATTAGAAAAATATTTAAGAACCGGAAATTTTGCAAAGAAAACGTGACAAGAAACTAAACGAAATAAGTATATAAATATATTAGGCGGGCGCCGTAATGATTTTAAATAAGTACATAATATACACACGTTTTTAAATATCGTTTGGTCGTCAGTTATTCACGTCGCAAAGCACAAAATGTGTTAAAGACATAAAACATTAAATTCTCTTATATCAAAAGTCAGTTCTGACTATTTATTTCAGGAGCTAAGACATTTTGTCTTCTAATAATTATTAAAAAAATATTTGAGAACCTGAAATTTTCTAAAGAAATCGCGACAGGAAACTAAACGAAATAAGTATATAAATATATTAGGCGGGCGCCGTAATGATTTTAAATAAGTACATAATATACACACGTTTTTAAATATCTTTTGGTCGTCAGTTATTCACGTCGCAAGGCACAAAACGTGTTAAAGACATAAAACATTAAATTTTCTCGTATCAAATAGTCAGTTCTGAATATTTATTATACAGAGTGTCCAAAGATGGAGCATACTGAAGAGGGATTTAATTGTTATATATAAAATTATACGAAAAAGTGATTTTTCTTTTTTTTTTGATGAAACGAACTGCTCCTTGTTTATCTTTTTTTTAAGTTTAATCCACTCGCAAAGGGTAACCGCCCCATTGTGCCTTCAAAGCACTGTGAGTAGTATGCAAGGATGGTTGGCGATGCACCGCCTTCTTAAACAAGAATAGGTTGCAATTTTTGGGGAAAACTCCTTTAAAAAAATTGCAATACGAAGCTTGTCCCCTGAAACAAAGAAAAATTCAAAAAACACAACATAGATTGCTCTAAGACGTTTCGATAGCCAAGCTCTCATCTACAAAGAAATACTGCAAGTTTTTGATTTTTTTCCTTTAAATAAGCTAACGTACTAATTTTAGGTTTTTTTTTGTAATAGTGAACCACATTTGCTTGAAAATGTGGTTCACTATGTGGTTTACAGTAGAACTCCGCTAATCCGTCCATGACGGGACTAAAAAGTAGGTCAAAAGTATCCTTTGTTGACAAAGTTTACGTAGAAAAAAAATCCACAAGCTACAAATTAGAAATATTACTTTTATGTAGTGCCAAGATGAAAGTCGAACGATCAAAGGTCGGATTAACGGAGTTCCACTGTAATATCGTCAAAAACGATGGTGATAATTCATTGAATTTTCGAACAATTGAACTTCCTGCATGAAAAATAAAGAAAATTATGTCATTTCCAATTATTTCGTATCAAGCGGGAATTTTTATAAAGAATGTCTTTTTCTGGCAAATCGACAAAAAAAGTAGAAATATATCACCAATAACTTATCTTAGGACACTCTGTATAATAAATAGTTTGAGTTTTTGGATATTTAAAACGAGAAAATTTATTTCTGTTTACATCGTTCATGCCCAGTAAACCTTTCGGGGAGTAATTTGACAACTAATGAGTTACTTAGAAACTTCTGTATATTATATACGCGTTTGCTATCATTATGACGCCCGCTTATATATTTATACACTTTTTTTGTTTAGCATTATCTTTCAAAAATGTTCACATCTTAATTGCTCTAATATAAGAAATAAATCTTATTTTCAAAAGGAATAGAATGATTGAATGACTGAAAAAAGGTTCAATTGCTGCTTGGGACAATCTACAAAATATTACCAATGGTGGAACGGACTAGTCCTTGGTTATCTTCAAAAATTGAAATACGAATCTTATCCCCTGAAACTAAGAACCAGTATCTCTCTGAAGATGATAGCTTAGCTATCGAAACGCGTTAGAGCAACCTTTGTTGTATTTTTTAATTTTTCTTGGTTTCAGGGAACAAGATTTGTATTTCAGTTTTTAGAAAACAGAAGGTTACTGAAAATATGAAATAGTGAAAGGAGTAACTGGCGAGGAAAAGGCCAATAAAAGATTAATAAAAATAAAACTACTTCGCAAAGAGGATGCAGAAAGTAAATTCGTTAGTTTCCGCCGTAACTGTAAATTTGAAATCAAAATCAATAACTTATCTTAGGACATTCCGTATAATAAATAGTCTGAGATTTTGGTCATTTAAAACGAGAAAATTTATTTTTTTTTACATCGTACATGCCCAGTACACATTTTGGGGAGTAATTTGACAATTAATGAGTTATTTAGAAACATCTGTATAATATATACGCCTTTGCTGTCAATACGACATCCACCTATATATTTATACACTTTTTTTTGTTTAGCGTTATCTTTCAAAAATGTTCACATCTTAATTGCTCTAATATAAGAAATAAATCTTATTTTCAAAAGGAATAGAATGACTGAATGACTGAAAAAAGATTCAACTGCTGCTTGGGGTAATCTACAAAAGATTACCAATGGTGGTACGGACTGGTCCTTGGTTATCTTCAAAAATTGAAATACGAATCTTGTCCCCTGAAACTAAGAACCAGTATCTCTCTGAAGATGATAGCTTGGCTATCGAAACGCGTTAGAGCAACCTTTGTTGTATTTTTTAATTTTTCTTGGTTTCAGGGGACAAGATTTGTATTTCAGTTTTTAGAAAACAATAGGTTACTAAAAATATGAAATAGTGAAAGGAGTAACTGGCGAGGAAAAGTCAATAAAAGATTAATAAAAATAAAACTACTTCGCAAAGAAGATGCAGAAAGTAAATTCGTTAGTTTCCGTCATAACTGTAAATTTGAAATCAAAATCAATAACTTATCTTAGGACACTGTGTATAATAAATAGTCTGAGATTTTGGACATTTAAAACGAGAAATTTTATTCTTTTACATCGCTCATGCCCAGTAAACGTTTTGGGGAGTAATTTGACAACTAATGAGTTATTTAGAAACGTCTGTATATTATATACTCATTTGCTATCATTATGACGCCCGCCTATATATTTATACACTCTTTTTGTTTAGCATTATCTTTCAAAAATGTTCACATCTTAATTGCTCTAATATAATAAATAAATCTTATTTTCAAAACGAATAGAATGACTTTTTAAAAAGGAATAAAATGACTTTTTGAAAAGGAATAAAATGACTTCTTAAAAAGGAATCGAATGACTTTGTTTTATAATAAATAGACACTTTTTAAGAGCGGAAATTGTTAAGAGAGGAATATATCGCAACTAAGAGAAAAAAATCGAAAATTTAGAGCAGAGATATACGTAGTATGTTAGAAAATCAAAATTTTCGAAAATATGTCGAAATTACGACCAACAAAATTTGGGAAAAAATACCAAACTCTTCTAAAAAATATCAAAATTTCAAAACAAAAGTTAGAATTTTGAGAATATTCAGCATGTACCGAAACGTGAAAATTTTGAATAAGACGAATTTGGATATTCCAGTATCGAGAAAAAGATCAAAATTTTGAACAACTCAGTAATTTGGCAAAAAGGAATAAAATGACTTGTTAAAAAGGAATAAAATGACTTGGTAAAAAGGAATAAAATGACTTATTAAAAAGGAATAAGTGGCTTGTTAAAAAGGAATAAAATGACTCATTAAAAAGGAATAAAATGACCTGTTAAAAGGAAATAAAATGACTTGTTAAAAAGGAATAAAGCGTCTTTTTTTCCTCATCGATTTTTTAAATCGGTGAGGAAAAAAATAGTTGCCCACAACTCAGTAATTTGGCAAAAAGGAATAAAATGACTTGGTAAAAAGGAATAAAATGACTTGTTAAAAAGGAATAAAATGACTTATTAAAAAGTAATAAAATGACTTGTTCAAACGGAATAAAATGACTTGTTAAAAAGGAATAAAATGACTTATTAAAAAGGAATAAAGTGACTTGTTAAAAAGGAATAAAATGACTTGCTAAAAAGGAATAAAATGACTTGCTAAAAAAAATGACTCATTAAAAAGGAATAAAATGACTTGTTAAAAAGAAATAAAATGACTTATTAAAAAAGGAATAAAATGGCTTATTAAAAAGGAATAACATGACTTAATAAAAAGGAATAAAATGACTTATTAAAAAGGAATAAAATGACTTATCAAAAAGGAATAAAATGACTTATTAAAAAGGAATTAAATCACTTGTTAAAAAGGAATAAAAAGTCTTTTTTTTCCTAACCGACTTTTTGAATCGGTGAGGAAAAAAATAGTTGCCCACGACTCAGTTATTTGGCAGAAAGGAATAAAATGGCTTGTTAAAAAGGAATAAAATGACTTGTTAAAAAGGAATAAAATGACTTGTTAAAAAGGAAAAAAATGACTTATTTAAAAGGAATAAAATGACTTGTTAAAAAGGAATAACATGACTTAATAAAAAGGAATAAAATGACTTATTAAAAAGGGATAAAATGACTTATCAAAAAGGAATAAAATGACTTATTAAAAAGGAATAAAATGACTTGTTAAAAAGGAATAAAAAGTCTTTTTTTCCTAACCGACTTTTTAAATCGGTGAGGAAAAAATAGTTGCCCACGACTCAGTTATTTGGCAGAAAGGAATAAAATGGCTTGTTAAAAAGGAATAAAATGACTTGTTAAAAAGGATTAAAATGACTTGTTAAAAGGGAAAAAAAATGACTTATTAAAAAGGAATAAAATGACTTGTTAAAAAGGAATAAAATGACTTGTTAAAAAGGAATAAAATGACTTGTTAAAAAGGAATAAAATGACTTGTTAAAAAGGAAAATAATGACTTGTTAAAAAGAAAAAAAAATAACTTATTAAAAAGGAATAAAATGACTTGTTAAAAAGGAATAAAATGACTTATTAAAAAGGAACAAAATGACTTGCTAAAAAGGAATAAAATGACTTGTTAAAAAGGAATAAAAAGTATTTTTTTTCCTCATCAACTTTTTAAAGCGGTGAGGAAAAAAATAGTTGCCCACGACTCAGTAATTTGGCATCCCTCTCCCAAAAACGACCCTCGCATGCGCCTATTTATAAAAACAACGCGCCCAACGCTTTATCCCTTGCTAGCTTCGCACTTGAAAGCTTCCAAATTAACGCTTTCCTTACTCATTGAGGCGCCATAGTCAAATTTGTTGATTTCATTAGGGGAGCAAGACGTCAGGGTTTTAACATTGGCGGAACAAATCATCGCCGCCATACCCGAGCGAATAAAGGTAACCACCCCACAGTTGAACGAGTTGCCTCTAAAATGAGATATTTCAGAATGAAAGCGGGGAAGCTATGGATAGCACCAACAGTCCTGGATCTAGCGAAGGGCTTCAACATGGGGACGTTCTATCTGATGTTTTCATGGAGCCGCTCCTGGATCAATCGTCTAGTAGTTTCGAGTCTAATGAGTTCAATTTTGAGTTCTCGGATCATAGTTATAGGTAGGGCGGATTTTTTATCTAATTTGGGACGAAAATGGATTGCTCTGTCTTCAGGTATTACGACGTCGGTACGCCTTGCTCCAGTTTGAGTCCAGCATCTTCCAGCTGTCTTCAATCTCCGTGTTCTTTTACGTTGGACTCGCCATCGCCTCCACCGACGACTGCCGATTTCTGCGAGTTTTTTCAAGCGTCTGGCAATATGTTCGAAAAGGATTTTTCCAATTTAACGCTTTCAGGTAATACTTTGGTTCAGAATCACTGCGCTTTACCCTCGTAGAAGTACACATACAGATAAGGAAAAATTTTCATTGTCCATGTAAAACGCTAAGAATTGTCCCTTCCATAGTTTTCTACGGCCGCTGAAGGTATTCCCCTACTTTGACGCAGCATGCTCGTTTAGATGTTAGAAAAAACTCGTCGAGAGTTTTACATCAGACTGGAAAATTGTTTAGCACTGTCCAGCGGCCTATTTGAACTCCTTATATTGTAATATTTAAAGAGTTATTATATTATATTCTTCATTGGAGTTATTATTTATTTTGTTTAGGAAATCTGGTTTATGTATTTTGGTTATCAAAGAATATCAGTTTTATGTTGCCTCAGACGTTGATTAAATCAACGCACTAAAAGGACAAGCAGCATGTGGTACGCACATTTTAATAAAATTGTTGCCTGCCAATAGTAATCCCGTAACAAAACACGTTAGATGCTATGATGTACTACTGAAATCTCCACCAGCACTGATCGCTGCGCTCTGCGTTGAATTTTTTACACCGGTGTAGGAGAATACAAGGCTCCGCCCATCTATCCCACTATTAGCTCTCAATGTTAAATCTCTTATAAAGATTCTCCCTATGGACAGTGTTTGACTTTCCTAATGTGTATATATGTATGTGTATAAATTCTCATTCATTTTGACTTTTTCTTCGCTAGTTGCATCTTCCACAAATCTGGATATAAGTTATCTTCTGTTAAGGATTGGCAATCTTTAATCGATTGCCCCAAGCGGGGATTGCTGGATCTTTGTCAATCGCTGTTTGTGACTCGACACTGAAAAAAGGTTCAACCCAATTGGTGCTTGGGGCAATCTACAAGAGATTACCAATACTTAACAGAAAACAGAATTTTGGTGGAACGGACTGATCCTTGGTTGTCATCAAAAATTGAAATACGAATCTTGCCCTTTTGAAACCAAGAACCAGTATCCCTCTGAAGATAATAGCTTGGCTATCGAAACGCGTTAGAGCAACTTTTGTTGTGTTTTTTAATTTTCTTTTTAGGGGACAAGATTTGTATTTCAATGTTTTAAGTAAAGCTTGGGTTTCTCCTAATTTATTGTTGCGCGTTATCAGTTCGAATGATTAACAATTGGTGAATTGTAAGCACTTTATTTCTAAACTGAACTCGGAACACAACAATTGTAATTTACTTACACTATTTAATTAACTAACTTCATTGATTTCTAACTAACTACACTGAGGGAAAAGCGATCGCCTTATATAGGTCCCGGTTCGTGTTCTAGAAAAATCCAACAGATAAGGCTTAACGTTTCAGGTATTTCAGTTTTTAGAAAACAGAAAATTACTGAAAATCTGCAATTGTGGAAGGAGTAACGGTCGAATAAAAAGCCAATAAAAATGAATGAAAATAAAACTACTTCACAAAGAAGATGCAGAAAACTTTAAATTCGTTAGTTTCCGTCACAATTGTGAATTTAAAATCGAAATTTAGAGAAAAATATTGGAATATAATTACAATTCGAAAAAAATAGTTTACATTTTAAGAAAAAGTTAGAATGGCTCGTTTAAATCGTTTGTGGCTCGTTTTTAAAAAGTATCTTTACAAATCTCGACTTTTTTTACTCAAAATTACAAACGTAACTTTAAATTTTTGAATTCTGTGTTTCCTTAGAATTATACGACGTTAAAATCGAAAATTTGGAAATTCAAGAATTTTCAAGAAAAAGTCGAAGATTATTTTGAGAATATTAAAAATGAGAATGTTCTTTTTGAAATTTTGAATTTAAATTTGAAATTTTGATTTTAAATTTGAAACTTTGATTGTAAATTTGAATTTTGATTTTAAATTTGAAATTTTGATTTTAAATTTGAAATTTTGAATTTAGATTTGAAATTTTATATTAAAGCTAAAACTTTTAAAACCGAAACGCAAAGATTAGAGCAATTTCAACCTGGGAATTTCTACAAGAAATTTTCAATTGAAATTTCGAGGAGTAACTTCGAAATATCTAAAAATAATTCCTCCCTTACATATTTCGACACTTAAATGTTGGAACTTCTTAATAAAAATAAAGAATTTTAAAAATTCTTTAATTTTTTGGTGTATAGTTTACAACAGTAGTGTTAAACAATTGCGCAAAGTTATAAATTTGAATATTTTAACATTTTACCAAATCGAGAACAAAGAGAGCATAAATTAAAATATTTTAACATTTTATCAGATCGAGAACAAAGGGAGCTCTACGAGGCGGCCAAAATCATCCAAAAGGCGTACAGGTCGTACAAAGGGAGGCAACAACAAGAGCAGGACAAGGAGAGAGCGGCAGCTGTGGTCATACAGAATTATTACCGTCGATATAAACAATATGCTTACTATAAGCAGATGACGCACGCCGCCATGGTCATACAAAATGGATTCCGTTCGTACTGTGAACACAAGCGATTTAAAAAGAGTCAAGAGGCGGCGGTATGCATACAGAACTACTACAGGAACTACAAGGAGCAAGGAGGGAGAAACAGTAGGGAGGGCACGCCAGCATCTTCAGGCTTAAAGTAAGTAAAGCTTTTGGTGGAACGGACTGATCGATTACTTTTAGTAGATCTTTGACACGGTTCAATCCCGGAAGAAGTATATCCTGCACTGGTCCTTGGTTATCTTCAAAAATTGAAATACAAATCTTGTCGGAGAGATACAGCACCTCTCTAGAGATGATAGCGTGGCTATCGAAACGCGTTAGAGCAACCTCTGTTATGTTATTTAATCTTTCTTGTTTCAGGGAACAAGATTTGTATTTCAGTTTTTTAAGTAAAGCTTCGGTTTCCCCTAATTTATTGTTGTTGTTATCAGTTCGAATGATTAACGCTTGGTGAATTATACTCACTTTATTTCTAAACTGAACTCGGGACGCTACAATTGTAATTCACTAACACTGTTTAATTAACTGACTTATTCATTGATTTGTAACTAATTACACTGAGGGGAAAGCGACCGCCTTATATAGGTCCCGGTTCGGGTTCTAGAAGAATCCCGCAGATAAGGCTTATCGTTTGCGCCGTTGGAGCACTTATCTGCCGTTTGATTTATTATCGCGGCCGCTTTCCCTTATCAAATTTTTTAGGAAATTCCCAACTTAACTTTATAATTACTTTTTGTTACAGTATTGTGCGCTTTATACTTATCAAGCTTGTTTCAGTAACGTCAGCTAATGAGCTGGCTAGCTAATTGACTAGGAATTATTTAGATTTGTTTCGCTTATTTATTTAAAAAAAACGACGTTCACACAATTTTTTCTCTACAGGCGAACTTATTCCCAAAGGAGGCAACACCAAGCTGCAAGAAAGATTCAACAATTCATGAGACAATCCAAAAATAAGTAAGTCATGGTCATAATTAAAATAATCACCGAAATTAAGGGATGAAAAAAATCCGAAAATTGTTAGATCATTTTCAAAATATGTGAATTTAAGTAGTAATTTTGCATTCGTACAATTTACGCTATTAATTAATTATTATATTTATGTTAATTATTATATTATTAATGATTATATTATTATTAATTATCGCATTATTAATTATTATATTATTTTTAATTATTTATATTTAACTGTCGTACCTTTAAAGTATATTAATAACCTTCATTTTTCTGGCTTTCATAGTTTGTGGGAAAATACGGTAAATTCAATGGTAAGTTGTAGTACCACCACGATGGAGAATTTTCATTGTGTTACCAAAAAAAATATCTTTTTTATTCCTGTTTAATTGCCCCTGTACAAATTTAGCTTGTTTAGTTACTGTTACAAATAATACAAATAGTAAATCAAGGCCACATCGATTTTTTTCGATGCTTTGTCCTTCGGGTCGTCTTATCTGCTCTTGCATTAGACGTCTTTTTCATCTTTCGTTGTCTTCCCGTTTAGATGTTTGCTTTATGTTTTTATTGCTTTGGTCTGGTCATGCATCAAACTCAAAATTTAGAAACAAAATATTTCAAGAATTTTCTTAAAACGCTTCTAAAATTTTAACAAGTTTCAATCAGAAGGATTTTTATACAAATGTCGATTTCTATTTGACTTTGATCCCCACATTTCCGAAGTGTCCACTTAAATGCAACATTTTGACTTAAATCACGAAATTTCCACGAAACTCAAAATTGTGTAGTGTTTTGGGCTTTAATACCGAAGTGTCCATTTAAATGCAACATTTTGACTTAAATCACAAAACTTCCTCTTAACTCAAAATTATGTAATGTTTGCGGTTCTAAAAGTTTTTTTTTACGAGGACTGTTCATTAAGTACCCGTATTTGAAGACAGAGGACATTCCTGAGTGAAGTTAGTGTTATCATCGTGTGCTGCCATCCATCAGACGGCGCTAATACAAAATTCAAACTGATTGATAGGCCAATTTCGATTTGGCAGCCATCCGAGTCGGACGAATTTCGTGATTTTCGCTAAGATGGAAAAAGAACAGTATCGTTCGGTAATTCGCTTTTTGTTTTTGGATGGGAAAAAATGCGAGGCGATAAAAGCAAAGTTGGATGCAGTTTATCGTCGCCATCTATGACCACAGTTAGATATTGGTTCAACGAATTTAAACGTGGGCGAACATCCGTTTTTGATGAGGAGCGACCAGGACGCCCGGCAGACGGGATTACCGAGGAAATCATTGAAAAAGTCCACGACATGATTCTCGCTGATCGACGCGAAGTAGCAAAGGCCTTAGGTGTGTGGCAATTAATATTTTACATGATAAGTTGGCGATGAAAAAATTGTCGGCTCGATGGGTGCCGCTGGGCAACAAGCGGATGCAGCTGTTAACTTCGAAGCAGTGTTTGGGGCAATTTAAGCGAGATCCGAAGGACGTTTTGCGTCGAGTTGCCACTGTTGATGAAATCTGGATTCATTACACACCAGAAACTAAGCAACGATCAAAACAATGGATTTCTCCCGGTGAATCTGCACCAAAGAGACGGTCCCATCGGCCGGTAAGGTCATGGCGACGATTTTTTGGAATGCGAAAGTCGTCATCCTCATGGATTTTTTAGAAAAAGGAAGAACGATCACTGGACAATACTACAGTGCGTTATTGGACCGCTTCGACAAAATATTAAAGGAGACACGGCCGCATTTGACGAAAAAAAAGGTGTTCTTTCATCACGATAACGCACCAGCACATTCGTGTGGTGTTGTCGCCGCCAAACTGCATGAATTACGTTATGAATCGCTGCCGCTCCCCCCGTATTCACCCGATCTGGCTCTCTGTGACTTTTTCTTGTTCCCTAACATGAAGAAATGGCTCGCGGGAACAAAATTTAGCTCAAACGAGGAAGTCATCGCCGAGACAGAGGCGTATTTTGAAGAGTTCGACAAATCCTATTTTTTGGAGACGTTAAAAAAATGGCCGGAACGTTGGGAGAAGTGTATCTTTCTAAAAGGAGACTATGTTGAAAATTAAGAAACATTTTTTGAAAAAAATGGTGTATCTCATTTCTAACATGGGTACTTATTGAACCGCCCCTCGTACATTAGACTTCGACCTTAAATTTCAACAAGTTTTAATTTTAAAAACGAATTTTCGAGTTTATAAAAAATTTCGACCACTTTTTGTTTCGTTTTATCATTTGGACTGTTAATAACGAACATTGCACCTTTGAAGTTAAACGATTTTTTTCTAATTTAGAAATTTGTTTGGAGATTTTTATTTTATTTTTGTAAGTTTCGATTCTAATTTGGAATTTCGACGAAACTGTTTAAACTCGCAATTTAACTTTTTTAATGAATGACTCAGTTTTTCGATTAAATTTTGACTTTAAACACGAAGATTTTCTTTGATTTTTCGATTTTTTTCAATTTCTGATGCAACATTTTGGATTTAGACTCAAAATTTGAAAAAAGAGTTTTTGGAATTTCGAAGTTTTTTTTAGTTTTGTTTTATCACTTGGACTGTTAATATCGAACATTGGAACTTTGAAATTAAATAATTTTTTTCTAATTTAGAAATTTGTTTGGAGATCTTTCTTTTATTTTGTAAGTTTCGATTCTAATTTGGAATTTCGACGAAACTGTTTAAACTCGCAATTTAACTTTTTTAATGAATGACTCAGTTTTTCCATTAAATTTTGACTTTGGAACATTGGAACTTTGAAATTAAACGATTTTTTTCTAATTTAGAAATTTGTTTGGAGATTTTTCTGTTATTTTTGTAAGTTTCGATTCTAATTTGGAATTTCGACGAAACTGTTTAAACTCGCAATTTAACTTTTTTAATGAATGACTCAGTTTTTCGATTAAATTTTGACTTTAAACACGAAGATTTTCTTTGATTTTTCGATTTTTTTCAATTTCTGATGCAACATTTTGGATTTAGACTCAAAATTTGAAAAAAGAGTTTTTGGAATTTCGAAGTTTTTTTAGTTTTGTTTTATCACTTGGACTGTTAATATCGAACATTGGAACTTTGAAATTAAATAATTTTTTTCTAATTTAGAAATTTGTTTGGAGATCTTTCTTTTATTTTTGTAAGTTTCGATTCTAATTTGGAATTTCGACGAAACTGTTTAAACTCGCAATTTAACTTTTTTAATGAATGACTCAGTTTTTCCATTAAATTTTGACTTTGGAACATTGGAACTTTGAAATTAAACGATTTTTTTCTAATTTAGAAATTTGTTTGGAGATTTTTCTGTTATTTTTGTAAGTTTGGATTCTAATTTGGAATTTCGACGAAACTGTTTAAACTCAAAATGTAACTTTTTTAATGAATGACTCAGTTTTTCCATTAAATTTTGACTTTAAACACGAAGATTTTCTTTGATTTTTCGATTTTTTTCAATTTCTGATGCAACATTTTGGATTTAGACTCAAAATTTGGAAAAAAAAGTTTTTGGAATTTCGAAGTTTTTTTAGTTTCATTTTATCACTTGGACTGTTAATATCGAACATTGGAACTTTGAAATTAAACGATTTTTTTCTAATTTGGAAATTTGTTTGGAGATCTTTCTGTTATTTTTGTAAATTTCGATTCTAACTTGGAATTTCGACGAAACTGTTTAAACTCAAAATTTAACTTTTTTAATGAATGACTCAATTTTTCTATTAAATTTTGACTTTAAACACGAAGATTTTCTTTTGTTTTTTAATTTTTTTCTACTTCTGATGCAACATTTTGGATTTAGACTAAAAATTTGAAAACGAAGTTGTTGGAATTTCAAAGTTTTTTTTTGTTTCGTTTTATCATTTGGACTGTTAATATCGAACATTGCACTTTTGAAATTAAACGATTTTTTTCAAAATTTAGACATTTTTTTGGAGATTTTTCTTTTATTTTTGTAAGTTTCGATTCTAATTTGGTATTTCGACGAAACTGTTTAAACTCGAAATTTAGCTTTTTTAATGAATGACTCAGTTTTCCAATTAAATTTTGACTTCAAAACAAATTTTTCAATTTTTTTCTATTTCTGATGCAACATTTTCAATTTAGACTAAAAATTTGAAAACATAGTTTTTGCAATTTCGAAGCTTTTTTTTGAAATATTGAATTCGATTTCTAGATATCGACTCCAGAAAATTTAAACTAAATATTTGGAATTCTTTTTTTTACATTCTTTAAATTTTTATCTTGACATTTCGAAAATTGAAATACAGAGCTTGTGCCCTGAAAGAAAGATCTTTCTTGGTTTCAGGGGACAAGTTCTGTATTTCAATTTTTGAAAATAAACAAAGACCAAACCGTTCCACCAAACTTTTGACATTTTATCTTTGAAGGTAAAATTTAGAAATTAAATTTCGAAATTAAATTTCGAAAAAAAATTAATGAATAAGGGTCCAACATTTTTTAACTAATCATCGCATTGGTGATTAAATTCTGAATTTCCATCTCAAAATTTTAACTTTAAAAGCAAAGACTGAACTAAAATGTTGACCTTAAATCCGAAATTGTAAGAAAACGTTTTTTCGACTTCTGTATATTATATACGCGTTTGCTATCATTATGACGCCCGCCTATATATTTATACACTTTTTTTTGTTTAGCATTATCTTTCAAAAATGTTCACATCTTAATTGCTCTAATATAATAAATAAATCTTATTTTCAAAAGGAATAGAATGACTGAATGACTGAAAAAAAGTTCAATTGCTGCTTGGGGCAATCTACAAAAGATTACCAATACTTAACAGAAAGCAGAATTTTGGTGGAACGGACTGGCCCTTGGTTATCTTCAAAAATTGAAATACAAATCTTGTCTCCTAAAACTTGTATCTCTCTGAAGATGATAGATTGGCTGTCGAAACGCGTTAGAGCAACCTTTGTTGTATTTTTTATTCTTTCTTTTTTTCAGGGGACAAATTCTGTATTTTAATTTTTGAAGATAACCAAGGACGAAACTTTTGACCTTTCAACTTTGAAGGCAAAATTTCGAAATTAAATTTCGAAAAAAAATGAATAAATAAGGGTCCAAAAATTTTTAACTAATCATCGCATTGGTGACTAAATTCTGAATTTCCATCTCAAAATTTTAACTTTAAAAGCAAAGACTGAACTGAAATGTTGACTTTAAATCCGAAATTGTAAGAAAACGTTTTTTCGACTTAAACTTTTGGTGGAACGGACTGGCCCTTGGTTATCTTCAAAAATTGAAATACAAATCTTGTCTCCTGAAACTTGTATCTCTCTGAAGATGATAGCTTGGCTGTCGAAACGCGTTAGAGCAATCTCTGTTGTGGTTTTTAATCTTTCTTCTTTTCAGAGAACAAATTCTGTATTTCAATTTTTGAAGATAACCAAGGACGAAACTTTTGACATTTCAACTTTGAAGGCAAAATTTTGAAATTAAATTTCGAAAAAAAATGAATAAATAAGGGTCCAAAAATTTTTAACTAATCATCGCATTGGTGACTAAATTCTGAATTTCCATCTCAAAATTTTAACTTTAAAAGCAAAGACTGAACTAAAATGTTGACCTTAAATCCGAAATTGTAAGAAAACGTTTTTTCGACTTCTGCATATTATATACGCGTTTGCTATCATTATGACGCCCGCCTATATATTTATACACTTTTTTTTTGTTTAGCGTTATCTTTCAAAAATGTTCACATCTTAATTGCTCTAATATAATAAATAAATCTTATTTTCAAAAGGAATAGAATGACTGAATGACTGAAAAAAAGTTCAATTGCTGCTTGGGGCAATCTACAATATTACCAATACTTAACAGAAAGCAGAATTTTGGTGGAACGGACTGGCCCCTGGTTATCTTCAAAAATTGAAATACAAATCTTCTCCCCTGAAACCTGTACCTCTCTGAAGACGATAGATTGGCTGTCGAAACGCGTTAGAGCAATCTCTGTTGTGTTTTTAAATCTTTCTTCTTTTCAGAGAACAAATTCTGTATTTCAATGTTTGAAGATAACCAAGGACGAAACTTTTAACATTTCAACTTTGAAGGCAAAATTTCGAAATTAAATTTCTAAAAGAAATGAATAATTAATGGTCCAGAATTTTTTAACTAATCATCCCATTGCTGACTTTAAATTCTAGGTTTCCATCTCAAAAGTTTAACTTTAAAAACAAAGAAAAAGTTAACTGAATTTTTGAGTTTAAACCCGAAATTGTAAGAAAACGTTTTTTCGACTTTAACTTTTGGTGGAACGGACTGGCACTTGGTTATCTTCAAAAATTGATATACGAATCTTGTCCCCTGAAACCAAAAAAGATTAAAAAACACAACAGAGGTTGCAATTTTCGACTTTAACCACAATACTTCGACTTCAAAGTTGAAATTTGGATAAAAATTATTAATATTTAAAGTAAACATTTTAGTTTGATGGAACGGACTGTTCCTTGGTTATCTTCAAAAATTGAAATACAGAACTTGTCTGCTGAAACCAAGAAAGTTTAAATAACACAACCTTACGCGTTTCGACAGCCAAGCTGTCATCTTCAGGGAAAAACTGAAGATGACAGCTTGTCTGCTGTCGAAACGCGTTAGAGCAACCTTTGTTGTGTTTTTTAAACATTTTAAGATAAAAGTTGAAACTTTAAATGTTTAAATCTAATTTGAAATTTGGGGGATTTTTTATTTTAGAAATTGTGAGATTGCTGCCCGAAATTTTGACTTAAAAAGATCAACTTTTTTCCTTCGATGCAAATAGAGTACTTCGACTAAAACACAGTATGCAGCCATCTAAACGTGTATAGTGGATCGCAGGTAGCCTAATTACCAACAGTTGAACCACATACGCTTAGCAAGCGATCGCTCTCTGGGAAAACCTCTCGAATTCAACTTCGAAAAGGAATTTTCTACGTCATCTGTTACTGCATCAGCTGCTCGCTTTCGGTGCCTTTTTTTTAATTAAAAACATAAATTTTCTCTTCCTTCTAGTTGATTTGCGTTTTTTTTTTCTACCACATTCCATGCTAATTGATGTCTAGATTCTCTGTTTTTTCTTTGGCGAACTTTTTGACTGTTTTAGCATATTCTGGTTGCTTGTTTTTTGCGCTAGTTTTCGTTTAAAATCTGCTAACTCGTTAAAATCTTTGGAAACTTAATTGGTATTCCTATTTCTCTTTAT
Organism: Dastarcus helophoroides; assembly: GCA_028583605.1. NCBI lineage: Eukaryota > Metazoa > Arthropoda > Insecta > Coleoptera > Bothrideridae > Dastarcus > Dastarcus helophoroides. The sequence continues at coordinate 23,778,789 of CM053332.1, read as the reverse complement.
TTTGCTACACGAAACGATACCGCGCACTATCCCTAGGAATTTAAGGCAACTAAGTGTTTGAATAAAACTACTTATTTCGGTAACTAAATTTTATCTTGTTTCCCAGATTGCAGAAAGAACGAGCAGAAAAAGAGAAGCAGGTGGGCCCGTCAGCGGATGTCCGACAAAAGTTACAATCTCAAGGGGCCTCTACCAATTATCTAGGCCCAAATAACAGGTACATATTTCCAAATATACAACATATTGTAACGAAATGTAAATTGTAGAATTTAGTGCATAAGGAAAGTTTCTAGAAAGATCTGATAAGGGGAAAGCGGCCGCGATAATGAAGCAAATAGCAGATAAGCGTTCCCGAAATTTCGGCAAAGCTTTATCTGCTGGATTGTTCTAGAAACTGGAGGCCAAAACTATATAAGGCGGTCAGCTTTTCTTCGAGTAAGTTAGTTAGAGTCAGTGTAGTTAGTGAGTTAGTAGAAGTCAATAATAAGTGAGTTAATTGTGGTGATCCAAGTTTAGTTTAGTAATAAAGTGGTATTATTTTCAATTCACGTGTGAATCAATTCGAACCGATAAAGCCCAATATTGTTACGCGCTTATCGGTTCAAATTGATTAACGCGTCAATTGAATAATACTCACTTTATTTTCAAATTTAACTCGGATCACTACAACTGAACAATTAACTCACTTATTAACTTCTAACTACTAACTCACTACTTAACTACACCGACTCTAACTAACTTACTCGAGGGAGAGCTGACCGCTTCATATAGTGTTGGCTTCCAGGTTCCAGAAAAATCGCGCAGATAAGGTTTATTTCCGGGACGCTTATCTGCCGTTTGCTTCGTTATCGCGGCCGCTTTCTAGATCTTTCTAAAAACTTGTCTTACGTACTAAATTCTGCAATTCTATTCTAAATTCTATCCTATTTATTTACATTGCGTTACAATATTTTAAAACTAGTACTCCTTTGCCCAATTTCCATTGTCTATCCTATTCTATTCTAGTTCTTAAAACTAATACATCATTTTTTTTTTTAGCAAGTTAGGTAGTACGCCGGAAGACTCAAGAAACAACGACACGAAGTGAAGTTCCAAGATTTTTTCTGATGGAAGAAGCTTGCACGAATTTTAAAACGTACTTAAACGGTATCTCGCCATTTACTGTAGCCTAATGCAAAACTGATTTTAATTAGTTTATAAACTTTTACTACGTATTTGATAGTATATCAAATTAAAACTGGTATATTCTTATGTATTAATCGAAGAAGAAAAAACTACTTTGACTGTTTTTTGGTATTTTTCATGCATTTAACGAATGCAAGGATCGACAACAAAAGTGAGACGATTTAGACCTTTATAAAAAAATTTTCCTTATTATGAATTTCGAAGCTGTGATGTAGTTTGGTAACGCATTTTTAGAGAGATGTATACAGTAGGCGAATAATTCGAACATGTACAAGAAAATGTGTTGCCAATTAGAACTTCTAGTCTTTTTAGAGTAGTCGAAGAATTTTTAATTGTTCCGGCGTTAATCCATGCAACTAACTCAGATACAAGTCTACCAATTTTTTTGACCGTTTATGGGGTTTCCGTTGTCCGATTTTTCACTGGGTTCACTGCCATCGTAGAGTAGGTTTCTCCAAGAGTAACAAGCAATATTTTGTGTTTTTTATCCTCATTGCTTCATTGGGACGTTGGGAGGCATAACTCGAGCATTTGGCCTAAATATTATAATAGATGGCCCACTTGTTTTCAATTTAATATTAAATTTCGATTAAATAATTTTTAAACATTGTCCATTGTCAAACGTGGGCGATTTTTATAAATTCTTCGTCGTTTATTACGTGGATCCTTTTGATACGAAACAGTTATTTATTTTTTATTTATTTCAGTGTCTACTTCTTCATGTTTTCAGTATCCAGTTCATCTTTGCAGTATCCAGTTCATCTTTGCAGTATCTAGTTCACGTTTTCAGTATCCACTTCGAGAAAAGTCGAAATTTCGATATCCAAATCGAATTAGATACTGAAAAGGCGAAATTTCAGTACCCAGAAGAAACTGAAGAGACAGAAGTCGAGGATCAAAGTAAATAGATAGAAGTCGAAGATTTCAGTTCGAGATGCATGCTGTAGAGTCGCAATTTCGGTATCCAATTCGAATTGGAATAGAAAAGGCGAAATTTCAGTACCGAGAAGCAACTGAAGAGACAGAAGTCGAAGATCAAAGTAAACAAACAGAAATCGGAGATTTTATTATTCAGTTCGAGATGTATGCTGTAAAATCTGAATTCGGTAAATGCTAAACAAAAAAAAAAGTATAAATATATAGGCGGGCGTCATAATGATAGCAAACGCGTATATAATATACAGAAATCGAAAAAACGTTTTCTTACAATTTCGGATTTAAGGTCAACATTTTAGTTCAGTCTTTGCTTTTAAAGTTAAAATTTTGAGATGGAAATTCAGAATTTAGTCACCAATGCGATGATTAGTTAAAAAATGTTGGACCCTTATTCATTCATTTTTTTTCGAAATTTAATTTCGAAATTTTACCTTCAAAATTGAAATGTCAAAAGTTTGGTGGAACGGTTTGGTCTTTGTTTATTTTCAAAAATTGAAATACAGAACTTGTCCCCTGAAACCAAGAAAGATCTTTCTTTCAGGGGACAAGCTCTATATTTCAATTTTTGAAATGTCAAGATAAAAATTTAAAGAATGTAAAAAAAAGAATTCCAAATATTTAGTTTAAATTTTCTGGAGTCGATATCTAGAAATCGAATTCAATATTTAAAAAAAAAGCTTCGAAATTCCAAAAACTTTTTTTCAAATTTTTAGTCTAAATCCAAAATGTTGCATCAGAAATAGAAAAACATTGAAAAATAACAGAAAATCTTCGTGTTTGAAGTAAAAATTTAATGGAAAAATTGAGTCATTCATTAAAAAAGTTAAAGTTTGAGTTTAAACAGTTTCGTCGAAATGCCAAATTAAAATCGAAATTTACAAAAATAAAAGAAAAATCTCCAAAAAAATTTCTAAATTAGAAAACAATCGTTTAATTTCAAAAGTGCAATGTTCGATATTAACGGTCCAAATGATAAAACGAAACAAAAAAACTTCGAAATTCCAAAAACTTGTTTTTCAAATTTTTAGTCTAAATCCAAAATGTTGCATCAGAGGTAGAAAAAAATTGAAAAACAAAAGAAAATCTTCGTGTTTAAAGGCAAATTTTAATAGAAAAATTGAGTCATTCATTAAAAAAGTTAAAGTTTGAGTTTAAACAGTTTCGTCGAAATTCCAAATTGGAATCGAAACTTACAAAAATAAAAGAAAGATCTCCAAACAAATTTCTAAATTAGAAAAAAATTATTTAATTTCAAAGTTCCAATGTTCGATATTAACAGTCCAAGTGATAAAACAAAACTAAAAAAACTTCGAAATTCCAAAAACTTTTTTTTCAAATTTTGAGTCTAAATCCAAAATGTTGCATCAGAAATTGAAAAAAATCGAAAAATAAAAGAAAATCGTCGTGTTTAAAGTCAAAATTTAATCGAAAAACTGAGTCATTCATTAAAAAAGTTAAATTTCGAGTTTAAACAGTTTCGTCGAAATTCCAAATTAGAATCGAAACTTACAAAAATACCAGAAAAATCTCCAAACAAATTTCTAAATTAGAAAAAAATCGTTTAATTTCAAAGTTCCAATGTTCGATATTAACAGTCCAAGTGATAAAACGAAACTAAAAAAACTTCGAAATTCGACTTCTGTCCGTTTACTTTGATCTGGGTACTAAATTTACATCTAGTTCGATCTAGATATCGAAATTTCCACTTTTTATGTCAACATGAAGAACTAGATACTGCATCGGTGTCCAATTCGAACTGATGCAGTATCTAGTTGAGTATCCAGTTCGTGAAAAGTGGAAGTTTCGATATCCAAATCGAACTGAATACTGACAATATTAGATAAAAGTAACGAGAATGTTTTTTTCGTATCAAAAAATCCAGAACATTTTTATCTTGCAGATGGATCTCCATACTGAAAATGTGAAGTAATGAACTCTTGGAATGTGGGAATGTTTTTTATTTAAAGTTCATTCGATGGTATTTTGACCGCGTTAAAGTCCCAGTGACGCAGTGGGTGGTTTAGTGCTGTTTATTTCGATAAAAAATGTAATTAAAATTGCTCATACATATCATCGTAGAAAATTGTTATTTCATATTGACCTATATTGTACAATGAAAAATTTTGATGTAAATACTTTAGTTGCTACGTTAACCGAGAACGGTGCTCAACAATTCTATGCACAAAGTGTTATTTTCGTTTCGTCTTTGAGTAACTGTCAATTATCACGAGGGAAGTATTTATTTTCTTCAACCGAATACCCCCAAAAATAAAGCGTACCTGCAGGCAGGTTTAAGTTGTATAAAATTGTAAAAAAGAATCCCTCCTTGTAAATAGCGCTGTTGTTTGTTTTTAAAATTTTATTCTCTATATTCAATAGAATACAAGTATTATGTATATTTGAATGTTACAAGCTTGACTATTTTAAATAAATCAGTAATCGCAATTTAAAAAACTATTAACGTAGCCGATAGGATTTAGATAAGTATTTTTGAATCAAATTTCTTGTCCAGAATACATAAAAAGTCCACTCTTTTTAAATTATGAGACCACAATTTAACGGTTTAGTATTTTGGCAAACATATCCACTAGTAGTTACTCTTTCCCCTGTTTAACGTGTAAAGTCAGCTTTAAATTTGCTTGATCGTTGGGAAATTTTATCATACAATCAAAATCTACAATCCACCTTTGATGCTTCCTGAGGTATGATCGTATCACGTGGCAATAGTGTACATACTAAAGCAGTAATAGTATGATAGGTGAATAAAACAAAAATTTACTTTTTAAATCAGCAACACCAAAAATTATATGGAGAAAAAAAAATGTAAATTTGTATTTTTAATCAATACATATAATATACATAGAAAAGTAAAATTTTAACTATATATTCAAATTAAATTTTTATATCTATGAAAACGTATATTATCAAATTAGAAAAAATTAATTAATTTTAGAATAATAATTTCGATTTTACCAAGCTTTAACTACTTAATTAATTGAAATTATAAAAGTTTGTAGTATTTATTATAAATGTAGATTTTTTGACTCATACTCCTAGAGAAAACAACACTAATCATTTTCCCGATATACTGGGAAATGTACATTTTTGGAAATGGAGAAAATGATTGGTGCTACAAGTAGCTGCACAGTACCTATATCGACATTTACTTGTTCATAATCCTTTAGAATATTCAAATTGTTATATACACACTTCAATACTTGTATATAATAATGAAGTCGCCTTGAGCAACGTCGACAAACGGGAGGCTACATTGGGCGCGCAGCTTCGAAACTTAGGGGCGCAGGAAGCTGCGCAACAACAACAGTCAGAAGTGACTGTTGGGCGCGCAGCATCGACTATTGGGAGCACAGCATCGACTGTTGGGCGCGCAGCATCGACTGTTGGGAGGCACCATTGAGTGTTGGTCGTGCAGCATCGACTATTGGTCGCGCAGCATCGACTGTTAGTGACGCAGCTTCGAAACTGTTGAGTAGGGATGTTGATCTGAGATCGATTAATCGATTTTTAAGACTCAAGGTTGATTTTTTAGATCGATCTCAAATATAGCATCGATCTAATGAACGATTCAAAAATCTTAAGAATCAGATCGATTTACCTTAGATGCAGGTCACTGTGAATTTAATAAGAAAATTTTTCTATTTATTATGTAAGTGTATTTATGTAGTGATGTTATTGTTACGGGCTTAAACGGTTCGAATTGATTCACACGTGAATTGAAAATAATACCCTCTTTATTACTAAACTAAACTTGGATCACCATAATTAACTCACTTATTATTGACTTCTACTAACTCGCTGATTACACTGATTGACTCAAGGGAAAGCTGACCGCCTTTTATAATTTTGGCATCCAACTTCTAGAACAATCCGGCAGAATTACCGAAATTCCGGGAACGACTATTAATTTCAATTCACGTGTGAATCAATTCGAGCCGATAAAGCCCGTAACAATATTGTTATGCGCTTATCGGTTCAAATTGATTAACGCGTCAACTGAATAATACCCACTTTATTTTCAAACTTAACTCGGATCACTAAACTGAACAATTAACTCACTTATTAACTTCTAACTACTAACTCACTACTTTATTGATTTCTAATTACTAACTCACTAACTACACCGACTCTAACTAACTTACTCGAGGGAGAGCTGGCCGCTTCATATAGTGTTGGCTTCCAGGTTCCAGAAAAATCTCGCAGATAAGGCTTATCGTTTGCCGAAATTTCCGGAACGCTGATCTGCCGTTTGCTTCGTTATCGCGGTCGCTTTCCCCTTATCAGATCATTCTAGAAACTTTCCTTATGTACTAAATTCTACAATTCTATTCTAAATTCTATTCCATCTATTTACATTGCGTTACATTATTATCTACTTCCATCTACTAGTAATAGCTGCATTAATAAGCCAACAGATGGCAGCATTAACATGTCTTTTAATTCATTATGTCGTTGATTGAACAGAAAAGATAACTCTGATGCAGTGTTGCCATATATTTGAAGGCAAAATTCCGTACATGCGCAGTTAAAATTACCGTATATTCACAAAAATTACTCTACGTTATTTTATTACCTGTTACCGGTCTTAAAAAATTTAATTTTGTGGTTGAAAACGTTACACGCGTATTAATAAATACACTACAAAACTTGAAAAACGTTTATTTACTTTTTTTTTGAAGTAAAAACTACAAGAGCGTTGAAAGGACATTAATTTGAAAAAAAATTATCACGGAATGTTGACTTTTTCTCCTCTAAATCCCGAGATTCAAGTCAAAATTTCAACTTGAATATCAAAATTTCGAAAAAAAGTCGAAATTTGGAGTTTAGAGGCGAAATTTCTAGAAAAAAGTAGAAATTTCAATTTTTAAATCGAAATTTAACGAAATGTTACCAAGGCGTAGAAAGGACTTCGATTTAAAAAAAAAGGTTATTTTAAAAATTTCGACTCTTTTCTCAAACTTCGACTTTTTTTACACGTTTTGACTTTTTTCTCAAAATTTCGACTTTTTTCTCAAACTTCGACTTTTTTACACGTTTTGACTTTTTTCTCAAATTTCGACTCTTTTCTCAAAATTTCGACTCTTTTCTCAAAATTTCGACTTTTTTCTCAAAATTTGGACTTTTCTTCTCAAAATTTGGACTTTTTTCTAGACATTTAGACTTTTTTCCGAAAATTTAAACCTTTTCGAAATGTTACAAAGACGCAGAAAGGAAATCGATTTAAAAAAATGCTATTTTTAAAAATTTCGACTTTTTTCCTCAAATTTCGATTTTAAGCTCGAAATTTCGAAAGTTTTCTCGAAACTTCGTTTTTTGTTTCTCAAATTTCGACTTTTTTCTCGAAATTTTGAACTTAATATCGAAATTTCGGAATTTTTTTCGAGATTTCGACTTTGAACTCACTTTTATCCTTAATATCGAAATTTCGACTTTTTTTCTCGAAATTTCGTCTTTTTTCCTCGAAATTTCGACTTTTCCTCAAAATCTCAATTGTTCTCTCAAATTTTGTCTTTTTTCTCGAAATATTTCCAAATTTCGACTTATTTCTCGAAATTTCGAAGTGTTTCTCAAATTTCGACTCTTTTCTCTAAATTTCGATTTTTTTCTAGACAAATTTTCCGAAAATTTGAACTTTTTCGAAATGTTACAAAGACGCAGAAAGGAAATCGATTTACAAAAATGCTATCTTTAGAAATTTCGACTTTTTTCCTCAAATTTCGATTTTAAGCTCGAAATTTCGACTTTTTTCTCGAAATTCCGACTTTCTTTTCAAATTTCGACATTTTTTTTCTCAAAATTTCGACTTTTTGCTCAAAATTTTAACTCTTTTCGCCAATTTCGACCTTCTCTCGAGTTGTCGAAATGTTTCTCGAAACTTCGTTTTTTGTCTCTCAAATTTCGACTTTTTTCTCGAAATTTTGAACTTAATATCGAAATTTCGAATTTTTTCTCGAAATTTCAACTTTGAACTCACTTTTATCGTTAATATCGACATTTCAACTTTTTTTTCTCGAAAGTTCGACTTTTTTCCTCGAAATCTCGACTTTTTTTCTTAAATTTTGACTTTTTTCTCGAAATATTTCGAAATTTCGACTTATTTCTCGAAATTTCGAAGTTTTTCTCAAATTTCGACTCTTTTCTCGAAATTTCCACTTTAAACTCAACACTTCGACTTTTTTTTCTCAAAATTTGACCTTTTTCTTAAATTTCGACTTTTTTCTCAAAATTCGACCTTTTTCTTGAAATTATTTCACCTTGTTCTCAAACTTCGACTTTTATTTAAAGTTTTGATTTTTTTTCTCAAATTTCGACCCTTTTCTTAAAATTTCGATGTTTTTTTGGAGATTTCGACTTTTTTCTAAAAATTTGAACGTTTTCGAAATGTTACAAAGGCACAGAAAGAAAATCGATTTAAAAAAATATTATTTTTAGAAATTACGAGTTTTTTTCTCAAATTTCGATTTTAAGCTCGAAATTTCGGCTTTTTTCTCTAAATATTGACTTTTTTCTCAAATTTCGACATTTTTTCTCAAAATTTCGACTTTTTTCTCGAAATATTTACTTTTTTTTTCGAAACTTAGCTTTTTGTTTCTCAAATTTCGACTTTTTTCTAGAAATTTCGACTTTTTTCTCAAATTTCGACTTTTTCTCGAAATTTCGATTTTCTTCTCGAAATTTTGAACTTAATATCGAAATTTCGACTTTTTTTCTCGAAATTTCGACTTTTTTCCTCGAAATCTCGACTTTTTTTCTCAAATTTTGACTTTTTTCTCGAATTATTTCGAAATTATGTCTCGAAATTTCAAAGTTTTTCACAAATTTCGACTTTTTTCTCGAAATTTTGACTTTGTTCTTGAAATCACGACTTCTTTCTTCAATTTCGACCTTAAACTCAACATTTCGGCTTTTTTTCTCAAAATGTCGACATTTTTCTTAAATTTCGACTTTTTTCTCAAAATTTGACTTTTTTCTGGAAATTATTTAAATTTGTTTTGAAACTTTTAACTTTTTCGAAATGTTACAAAGGTGTAGAAAAATGTTATTTTTAGAAATTTCGACTTTTTTTCCCAAATTTCGACTTTAAGCTCGAAATTACGACTTTTTTCTCAAAATTTAGACTTTTTCCCGAAAATTTGAAATGTTACAAAGACGCAGAAAGGAAATCGATTTAAAAAATGTTATTTTTAGAAATTTCGACTTTTTTCCCAAACTTCGATTTTCAGCTCGAAATTTCGACTTTTTCCAAAAATTTGAACTTCTTCGAAATGTTACAAAGACGCAGAAAGGAAATCGATTTAAAAAAATGCTATTTCTCGAAATTTCGTTTTTTGTCTCTCAAATTTCGACTTTTTTCTCGAAATTTTGAACTTAATATCGACATTTCGATATTTTTCTCGATATTTCAACTTTGAGCCGCCTTATATCCTTAATATCGAAATTTCGACTTTTTTTCTCGAAATTTCGACTTTTTTCCTCGAAATCTCGACTTTTTTCTCAAATTTTAACTTTTTTCTCGAAATTTCGACTTATTTCTCAAAATTTCGAAGTTTTTCTCAAATTTCGACTTTTTTCTCGAACTTTTGACCTTAGTATCGAAATTTCGACATATTTTTCGAAATTTCGACTTTAAACTCAACATTTCGACTTTTTTTCTCAAAATTTCGACATTTTCCTTAAGTTTCGACTTTTTTCTCAAAATTCGACTTTTTTCTGGAAATCATTTTAACTTCATTTTGAAAATTTTAACGTTTTCGAAATATTACAAAGGTGTTGAAAGGACATCGATTAAAAAAAATGTTATTTTTAGAAATTTCTACTTTTTTTCCCAAACTTCGATTTTGAGCTCGAAATTTCGACTGTTTTCTCGAAATTTCGACTTTTTTCTCGAAATTTCGACTTTTTCGCGAAATTTCGACTTTTTTCTTAAATTTCAACTTTTTTTCTCAAAATTTCGACTTTTTTCTAGACATTTAGACTTTTTCCGAAAATTTAAACTTTTTCGAAATGTTACAAAGACGCAGAAAGGAAATCGATTAAAAAAATTGCTATTTTTCGACTTTTTTCTAGACATTTAGACTTTTTTCCGAAAATTTGAACTTTTTCGAAATGTTACAAAGACGCAGAAAGGAAAACGATTAAAAAAGTGCTATTATCAGAAATTTCGACTTTTTTCTCGAAATTTCGACTTTTTTCTTAAATTTCAACTTTTTTCTCAAAATTTCGGCTTTTTTCTAGACGTTTAGACTTTTTCCGAAAATTTAAACTTTTTCGAAATGTTGCAAAGACGCAGAAAGGAAATCGATTAAAAAAATTACTATTTTTCGACTTTTTTCTAGACATTTAGACTTTTTTTCGAAAATTTGAACTTTTACGAAATGTTACAAAGACGCAAAAAGGAAAACGATTAAAAAAGTGCTATTTTCAGAAATTTCCACTTTTTTCCTCAAATTTCGATTTTAAGCTCGAAATTTAGACTTCTTTTTCGAAATTTAGACTTTTTTCTCAAAATTCGACTTTTTCTCGAAGATTCGAAATTTTTCCCGAAACCTCGTTTTTTGTTTCTTAAATTTCGACTTTTTTCTCGACTTTAAAGTCAAAATTTCGACTTTCTTTTCAAAATTTCGACTTTTTTTCTCAAAATTTCGACTTTTTTCTCGAAATCTCCACTTTTTATCAAATTTCGATTTTTTTCTCGAAATTTCGACGTTTTTCCTAAATATCGACATTTTTCTCGAAATTTTGACTTTGATATCGAAACTTCGACGTTTTTCGCGAAATTTCGACTTTTCAAAATTTCGACTTTTTTTTACACGTTTTGACTTTTTTCTCAAATTTCGACTCTTTTCTCAAAATTTCGACTTTTTTCTCAAAATTTGGACTTTTCTTCTCAAAATTTGGACTTTTTTCTAGACATTTAGACTTTTTTCTCAAATTTCGACTTTTTTTTCGGAATTTCGACTTACGTTTTTCCCAAATTTCGACTTTAAACTCAACATTTCGACATTTTTTCTCAAAATTTCGACATTTTTTCTTAAATTTCGACTTTTTTCTCAAAATTCGACTTTTTTCTCAAAATTCGACTTTTTTCTGAAAATTATTTTAACTTTGTTTTGAAAATTTTACCTTTCTCGAAATGTTACAAAGGCGTAGAAAGGACATCGATTTAAAAAAATGTTATTTTTAGAAATTTCGACTTTTTTTCCCAAACTTCGATTTTGCGCTCGAAATTTCGACTTTTTTTTCGAAATTTCGACTTTTTTCTCGAAATTTCGACTTTTTTCTTAAATTTTGACTTTTTCTCAAAATTTCGACATTTTTCTTGACATTTCGACCTTTTTCGCAAAATTTCATTTTTTTTTTCTCTTAAATTTCAATTTTTTTTTCGAAATGTCGACCTTAATATAGAAATTTCGACATTTTTTTGGAAATTTCTACGTTAAAGTCAAAATTTCGACTTTGTTCCGAAATTTCGACTTTTTTCCAAAATTTCGACTTTTTTCTCGAAAAATGTTTAAGAATTTTCAATTAAAATCGAAGGCACACTTTTTAAAAAGTTATCATTTTTAGAAAGTCAAAATTTTGCAAAAAAGTGAACATTAAAAATAGTTGAAGAAAAAACAAACACTTGATACTTGCAAAAACTTTAAACTTTGAAAAAATTCAAATTTTTAAAAAAAAATTAAAATTTTTTGAAAAAATCGATTTTAGAACTAATTAGATTTGAAAAAAAATTAAAATTTGTGATCTGAAGTTTCAGAAATGGTTAATATTTACAAAAATAAGAAAGCAACCTCTCTTGTGTTTTTTAGAGCAACCTCTCTGTTGTGCTTTTTAATCTTTCTTTGTCTCAGGGGATTAGATTTATATTTCAATTTTTGAAATTTTTGATAAAAGCTTTTATAAAATATTCACCTTCTTTCAATATTTTGACTTTTCTTAAGGTTTAATCTATTCTGAACTATATTTTTGAAGAAATTCAACTTTTTTTGAAATTTTCCATCTCAGGAATGTTAACTTTGAAAAATGTTGATTCTTAAAAATGTCGACTTTTTTTAGATTTTCGATTTTCCGGTCTCGACTCTTCTTTTAGAAAATTTCGATTCTTTCAAAATTTCGGCCTTTTCAACATTTTTTGCTTTTTTCTAAATTTTGATTTTTTGAAGTTGTGTTCTACTGAGTTATGAAACGAAATCGAAATTTGAGGTTTAAGGTCAGGTCTAGAATTTTTCTGGGGGCACATCTTCACGTGCGCCTACCCGCGAATCTGCCCGTCTTTAAGAAAAAACTCGAAATCTAGATTCTCGAAATTTCGCTTGTGTTAAATCTTTTTTTTAAATAATTTTTTGACTTCAAAACGTTTTTTCTACCAAACTGGTTTTATGCGCTCGAAACAATTATTGGGTGCGCCCGAATGCGAGAAAAGTTTATGGGAGCTCAGCTTCTAAATTTGTGTTTGGTGCGCATTTTCTGAATTTGTTTGGGACGCGCAGCTTCTAAATTTGTGTTGGGTGCGCAATTTCTGAATTTGTTTGGGACGCCCAGTATCTAAATTTGTGTTGGGTGTGCAGCTTCTAAATTTGTTTGGGACGCGCAGTTTCAAAATTTGTTTTGGAGGCGCACCTTCTAAATTTGTTTTAGACGCGCAGCTTCTAAATTTGTGTTGTGTGCGCAGTTTCTGAATTTGTTTGGGACGCGCAGCTTCTAAATTTGTGTTGGGTGCGCAGCTTCTAAATTTGTTTGGGACGCGCAGTTTCAAAATTTGTTTTGGATGCGCACCTTCTAAATTTGTTTTAGACGCGCAGCTTCTAAATTTGTTTTGCAAAGCCTCAAAGCGGTTTTGGCTCAGATTCAAGCAGTTTCGAAGCATAGTTGCTAAATGTATTTTGAGGTGCGCCGTAAATGGTTTAATCTTTTGAAATATTTTTGGGCTTGCAAACAGGCTTTTGCACAAGCGACCTTCATATAGTTTTAAAAGTGACTTAAGCGGTTTTGAAACTGACATAAACGTGCGCCTAAGTTTTGAAACTGACATAAACGTGCTCCTAAGTTTTGAAACTGATATGAACGTGCTCCCAAGTTTTGAAACTGACATGAACGTGCTCCTAAGTTTTGAAAATTGGAAAAGCTTAACGACGTTGCTTAAGGTGGCCTAATTCCTCACTGTATTATCACAATGGTGGCTGCACTCGCAAAGTAAAAAATGTTTTTACTTGTGACAATTACTTAACTAGTTTTAAGGTCAACGTTGTCATTCCATTTCTACGTTTGTTGTTGAATTTCATATTTTGATACGTATTTTATAATGTTAATTTTATTTCTTAAAATTTAGTGATGTTAATGAGGGTACTTATTTAATTGCAAACGTTGCGTTTAATGGAGTGCAGTTGTTTACTATTGTTATATATTATCGTGACTATTAAACCTTTCTCAATTATCATTCGTCGTTTACTTTGCTCCCCATTTGTTTTACCAAGGAAGATCAATCTCGGACGTGGGGCCAGACGACTCGGCTAACGTCTCGTCGCCTGGCAACGTCCTTGATTATTATAAATCGCATAACAATCTCTTTACATTAATAGCTATTAAATGTTAGGATGCGTTTACACTAGACACTGTTCCGTATATTTCTCACTGAAATAATAACTATTAATGTAACGAGATTATTATGCCATGGAGGACGTTGCCAGGCAACGAGGCGTTAGTCGGGTCGTCTGGCCACGTCCGAGATTGGTTAAATATATTTTTTCTCTGACATAAGTGTCAACTATCCTTGCGACAGATTACCATTCCTTAATAGAAGGTACTGAAATTTAGGATTGTGAAAGGAGTGACCGGCGAAGAAAAAGCCAATAAAACTGCATACAAATATGAATACTTCGCAAATAAATTACAGAGAATATCTTATCCTGAGAGAAGCTATCGCCTCCCAGCTGTGTAGATAAGTCTCGAATAGCTTCTCTCAGGATAGTTGACATTTATGTCAGAGAGAAATGTACGGAATAAAGTGTCTAATCTAAACGCACCCTTAGAAGTATTGAGGGTAAAGCCTCTATAGTTAGAAGTCTTAGAAACTTTATATATCTTTTGAATTTGGCGCATTAAAGCAAATAGGAGCATCGAACAACCAGTGATTGATGCGTGGTTCTTCCGCATCGACTGCGTCTACGAAGAACTAGATGTAAAATTATTCAAACTGTTCATGCGTAAGTCTGTTCTATTAATAGATCTTAAATATTTTTAAGAGAATCTAACAGAAGTAAGAGAATAGTCGACTGCACAATACCATATTGAATGTTCAGAAGGAGCTACCAGGCACTTCTTTAAAATTTTTACAAACAGAAGGTGATATACATAATTAAAAAACTAATTAATAAAATTGAAGTGCCTGTCTGTGATTTCAGTTAATAATATTTTTATTTCTAAGATATGAACATCCATAAAATTGTTTTTATAAGTTTTGTTCGTTGCTAAATTATGCCTCTTTAACTCACTCATAATGTTCAGATAATGTTGACGCAATAAAACTGAGTCGATTGTAAAGCAATTCATCACTGGCGATGAAAATTCACCCCCGGCGATGAAAATTCATCCCTTTTATTACTCTATGACTTGTCCTGTCATAAAACTGAATGCAATGAGAAAATTACAGAAGAAAAACTCAAAGAATTTTTGATCTTAGTCGGCGTCAATTTACAAAATATGCCAAATTCACGTCACTTCAAGACACACGGGTAATTTCCAAATTTTGGTGCAGCTCCAACCGAAAATATGGTACGTAGCAGAGTTAGTTAATCCTAGAAAATAAGTCTTTCTCGCATAAGGTTTCCGAACACAAAATAAAAACAGCCGATCCAGATCCAAGGTTCCAAAATGGCGGCAACGTGAGCAGTTGGTGCTACCAGTCGTTTTTGGACTACCACAAATGCAGGAGATTGATCGGTAAAAGGTAGGTGATTTCGATATTTTCCCGGGATCTGGTGTAGCAAAAGATGTTAGCTTATTTCGTGAAAAGGCGCCGTTTCAAAAAAACGTATTCAAGGTACTTCCTAAAATTGAAATACTTTGTCCCTTGAAACCAAGAAAGATTAAAAAGCACAACAAATGTTACTGGCTAACGCGTTTCGACAGCCATACTATCATCTGCAGCAGTGGCGGCTGGTGACTTTTTGACAGGGGGTGCGCAGATGCAAAAATATTAGTAGTTAAGAGTTTAGCTGAATCCAGTGTCATAGCAAGATATTAAATTTAAGAGAAACAAAAGTGACACAAAAGGTGTGATATTTAATAGTATTTTTACAAATTAAATTTAATTACCATCATATAATCTCCATTTCATGAAAACTGCATTTGAAAATAAAATATATTTTATTGCAAGGTTCTAATTAAACTCTACAAAAACACAAAAAAAATATTTTTTAAAACAAAATCCGCTCTACGATCTTTTAAAGAAACAAAGTCTTCATTACTTTCTCATCAAAATTGTTTAAATCCAAATCTATAAATGAATAATTACTGCTATCTCTTTGTGAATAGCGGTACTATTGGCAGTTAGGCCTGGAAGCGGCACAATTAACAATGGCAATCAGATCAGCCGGGACCTACGCATTTAGCATCATAAACGTAAATACACACTCCAAACTCTGACTCGTACTCGCCATTTGGCAATATCCCACATGCGCGGAGCGGCGTACCCCGGCCTAGCTTTAACGTGGTGTTCTGTAGTTTATTTCTCCGTATCCCGTGAAGACCGTAGATAGGCATCGCACGGCACCCTCGCTAGGTGCATATTTCTGCGCACACCAACTTATTTAAAGTCCTTTATAATATCATAGTATCATATAATATCATAATATCATAGAATCAAACGTTGGTGTATTCTATTCCAAGTCATTCACAAGTATTATTAGTTATTTAGTATGTCATTATTTTGTGTTTAAAAATGTGATAAATCCAAGTCTTTTACATTAAACAAAAAAGAATAGATCGCTCATTTCACGAGGAGCGCGCGCTCTTGCGCTCTTTAAGACCAGCCGCCACTGATCTGCAGAGAGATACTAATACCTAATCCTAAAATTAACCCTTATATACTAAGAGTATTCACTTCGTGCATGATCGACCGCATCCGAACGCGCATGCGCATTTAATCACACACGTCGAAGTGTCACAATTCCTTATCTATCAACCTTAACTATTTTTAACGGAGATGAATGGCCTAAAGGCCCAGCGCAACCACTCATAATCATACACGTCGCAATGTCATAATTCCTTATCTATCAACCTTAACCATCTTTAACAGAAATGAATGGCCTAAAGACCCAGCGCAACCACTCCAGTCTTATGGATGGCTAAGCTTTCACAAGCATTTAACATAGAATTCTTATTTACTACTCTCAACAATTTAACATTATCAAATCTATGATCTAATTCAAAGGTATGTCAAGCCACACTTGACTTCTCAGTTCTTCCGTTCCTCAAATGAGCCAAATTCAGTCGTATTTTAAGAGATCGTCCAGTCTGCCCGGCATACTTTTGAGGACAATCTTTAGAAAAACTTTCCGTTCTTGTAATTTTAGGGATGAGAAATGCAAAATTTATCTGGACATTTACAAGAGCATATGTCCGAACGAGTGGATTAAGGAGTGGGAGCAGCGGATAAAAGATGAGACATTTCAAGGTAGACTGCCGGGGGATGACCAGCCGAAAAAGAAAAAGAGAAAACCTCCACCATTGTGAAGTAGTTTTATTTATTAATAACAAAAATAAAATGTACATCTGTGGTAGTTACGACGTCAGACTTTTTGCCCTTTCGCCAGAAAAGTAGTCCTCGTGGTATTTTATGACGCATTTGTAGAGAAAATCGATTTGTGCCTAAAACAAATAAAACAAAACTTAAACATTCTTGTATTTGATTTCCACTTAATTTATTCGGTTTTTTATTACCTTCTAACTAGATCTACAACTAGATTTTCAATAACTGTTTTTTGACACTTGAAAGGATTGTAATTAAGAGAGCGATCTCCTCAGACGTTGCAATATTGTAACGAAGTGTAATTATAAAATTTGATGAGGAATTTTCTAGAAAATTTGATAAGGGGAAGCGGCCGCGATAATGAATCAAACGGTAGATAAGCGTTCCAGAAATTTCAGCAAACGATAAGTCTTATCTGCTTGTTCCTTCTAGAACCCGAAGCGGGACCTATATAAGTTAAATGTGTCAACAAGCGGTTTGTATTTTTAAAAACAATTTTAATAAAAATACGAAAAACGAAATTTTATCTTAACTAACAATTTATTTATTGCGGCACGGAGCGGCCGTTGATCATTGGAGAAAACTCCTCATCCGCTGGTAGCCTCGATTCTTTTATAACTTCAAAGTGCTGATTTAGCGCCTTGCCTTGGTTAGCAATAACTAAAGGGTTGAACAACATAATTTATAAAGAGGATCGACTTTCCCTTAGTTAGTTAGTCAATGATTACGTTAGTTAATTAAACAGTGTTAAATGGATTACAATTGTAGTGTTCCAGTATCACTTTGGAAATAAAGTGGTTACAATTCACGGCGTATCAATCATTCGAACCGATGACGCGCAACATTATTAAACAGAAAATGTTGAGAAGATTTTTATTTAGAATTGGAAAAGTTTTTCCCAAAATTGCAGTTTTACATTAAAACTTAAAGTACAATTTGTAGACAGGCCGAGGAAATTCCGGACCCAAGAACAATTGAGAGGCCTGGGCCCCTTACTTCTATATATTGGGCGCAGGAAATATTTCCCTTTTTTTAGAAGCTTTTACCTTAAAAACTAAAATCGAAAACCATTTTCAGAAATGTCGACTTTCTTAAAATATCGACGCGATACTTCACCTTTAAACTCGAAATTTCTAGAATTTTGCGAAGGAAGTTAAAGTTATTTTTCGAAAATTCGACCTTTTATAAAATTTTGTCTTTCAAATTCGAAATATAAATTCGAAATTTCGACTTAAAAATCGTTACTATATTTAACTGAAAATTTTGAGATTTTTTTTTAAAAATTGGAAATGTTTTTTTCAAAATTTCAGTTTTTAACATTAAAATTTGTAGTTTAATTTGGAGGCACGCCCACCGAGAGAATTTTTGTTCCCGGGGGCAATTCTAAGATCTGAGTTCCTTACATTTTATGAATTGGGGCTCTAATAATATCCTTTTCGGACAAAAAATAGAAAAATATTTGATCCATAATTTAACTGAAAAAATAAATGTACTTTTTTAATTTCGCCTTTTTTTAAATTTAGATTTCTTTAATTTCTACTGTTTCGAAAATTTCGACAATTGTTCGAATTTATGCTTTTTTTCGAAATTTCGACTTTAAAATTCTTTTAAATATTGTACCAGTTTTTTAATGTTTTTCTTTTGAATATTTTGACTTTTTTAGGGCAAGGTCGCGTAAGCTCAAGGTCGTGGGAGTTCAAGGTCATATGCGGTCAAGGTCACGTGATGCTAAAGTCGCATATGTTAGGTCATGTGAGTTTAAGGTCATGTACGGTTAAGGTCGTGTAAACTCAAGGTCATGTGTGGTCAAGGTCACGTGATGCTAAAGTCGCATATGTTCAAGGTCATGTGAGTTTAAGGTCATGTACGGTTAAGGTCGTGTAAACTCAAGTTTATGTGTGGTCGAGGTTGCGCAAACTCAAAGTCGTGTGAGTTCAAGGTTACATTAGGCCAAGGTCGTGTGCGGTCAAGATCATGTGCGGAAAGGTCACGAGAGGTCAAGGTTAGATACGTTCAAGGCCATGTACGGTCGAGGTCGTCCGATGCCAAGGTCATATGAGTTCAAGGTCATGTGCGGTCAAGGTCCCGTAAGTTCAAGGTCTGATAAATTTAGATAAAATTACAACTTTTTCTTAAGAAGCTTCTACAAAAGGGTAATTTTAAGGTTAAAGATCAAAATTTTCTTCGAAGCCCTCAAAATTGTTTAAAAAGTCGAAGTTTTAAGAACATCTTGGTTTATTTTATTTTTTTGAAACACGTTTTAAAACTTCCAAAACTTTTTTTTTTCATTTCTTAAAATATTGGTGATTTAAATTGAGATATTTGCTTTTTTTTTGAATTTTGATTTTTGTATAAATCTGATTTGAAATATTGTTCTTTTGAAAACCTCTACCGTTTTCCAATGTATCCACATTTTTAAAAATATTTTTACCTTCGTTGAAACTTTTTCCCAAAATTTTCCTTTTTTTGAAAATTTATAATTTTTATCAAAAATTTCAACTTTTTTCTCGAAGTTTCGACTTGTATGCAGTAAACCGTACTTTTATTTGAAAGATCTGGAAATTCGACTTATTTCTGAACATTTTTACCTTTTTGAAAAATCGGATTTTTTCAAATTTTCAACTTTAAAGGTTTTGAACTTTTTCAAAATTATTTTTTTTTTAATTTCGACTTTTTATCATTAAATTTGAAATTTGTCCGAAAGGTATGACTACTTTTGGTTTTTAAAACTTTTTTCAAAATTTCGTCTTTTCGTGAAAGCTAAAAATGTTGACCTTTTTTTCGAAACTCGAACTTTCGTAAATTTGATTTTTTTAAAAATTCGCCTATTTCTGAAAATTTGATTATTATTATTTTTTGGGGAATCTAACTTTCTTAGATTTTTCTTAGAAATTTTTAAAATTTTGAACGAAGTATGTAAAACAAATTCCAAGCCTAATTAAATTTCGATTTTAAAAGGAATTTTGAAAAAGAGCATTTTTAAGTTTAAACTGAAAAGTTTCAAATTTAAAATGAAATTGAGTTTTTCCAAATATATCGAATTTAAAAAAGTATCTCATTATTATATATTTAATTGAATTCAAAGTCACATGACCCTAAAGTCACATTAGTTAAAAAACACGTAGGGTCAAGGTCACATGAGGAAAAGATCGCGTAAGCTCAAGGACGCGTGAGTTTAAGGTCAAGGCCACGTGAAGTCAAGGTCATGGAAGCTCAAGGTCATTTGAGGCCAAGGTCATGTGCGATCAAGGTCACGGTAAGTCAAGGTTGCCTAAGTTCAAAGACTTGTGAGGTCAAGGTCGTGTGTGATCAAGGTCTCACAAGTTAAAGGTCATATGGGGGTCAAGGTCGCATGCTGCCAAGGTCATGTACGCACAAGTTCAAGGTCATGTAAGGTCAAGGTCGCGCAAGTGCAAGGTTGCATAGGTTAAAGGTTGCGTAAGGTCAAGGTCGTGTGAAGTCAAGGTCGCATACACCCAAGGTCACGTAAGGTCAAGATCATGTGCGGTCAAGGTCGTGTGGGGTCAAGATCATGTGCGGTCAAGGTCACGTAATTTAAATTTTTAGATAAAACAAATTTTCGAAAAAAATCGAAATTAATGGGAAGTTTTAAAAAAGTGGAAATTTTAGAACATCGAAATTTTTCAAATATATATTTTTTATGTTTTTTTTCAATTTATTTAACAAAATAAACTAACCTCTTAATTTGTGAACTGTCATGAAGTGACGTTTTCAATAAATTTAAATATCACGTAGTCGCATTTCAAAAACTGTTTAGAAAATTGTCAACAAACCATAAAAAATTAAATATTTCCAAACTAGGCCGAAAAAATGTTAAATAAATTGAAAATGACCAATTAAATGTTCTGTAATTAAACAGTTGAACGTGCTTAAAATTGAAAATATGTACAACCGCAACCATAGACTAGTTTCGGCCTTCCTTGGCCTCGTCAGCATGGTACGGTGGTTGTACACACTTCCAATTTAAAGCCGTTAGTCAGTCGTATAAGTACCCAAGAGAGCAAACCTCCATCGGGTGACTTGTAACTGACTTTTAACTGTTTATTACGCAAACATTCTCGCTACATGCTAATTGAAGCATTACTCTCTGCTGAGATAATAAGCCTTGTATATACGAATATATACAAGTTTATTACGATGCAATTGAAATCTAATTTCATTAGAATCTAATGAAAATTAGACTGCAATTGCAAAGTTCACGTAGGTGAGGCAAAGCTTGTATCACGGGTTGCATCGCAACATCCATAGATGCAAACGTCCTCGGCGTGACTTTACTTTCATCTAGTTTTGACAAATGACCAATTAAATGTTCTGTAATAAACTTGTATATATTCGTATATACAAGGCTTATTATCTCAGCAGAGAGTAATGCTTCAATTAGCATGTAGCGAGAATGTTTGCGTAATAAACAGTTAAAAGTCAGTTACAAGTCACCCGATGGAGGTTTGCTCTCTTGGGTACTTATACGACTGACTAACGGCTTTAAATTGGAAGTGTGTACAACCACCGTACCATGCTGACGAGGCCAAGGAAGGCCGAAACTAGTCTATGGTTGCGGTTGTACATATTTTCAATTTTAAGCACGTTTAACTGTTTAATTACAGAACATTTAATTGGTCATTTGTCAAAACTAGATGAAAGTAAAGTCACGCCGAGGACGTTTGCATCTATGGATGTTGCGATGCAACCCGTGATACAAGCTTTGCCTCACCTACGTGAACTTTGCAATTGCAGTCTAATTTTCATTAGATTCTAATGAAATTAGATTTCAATTGCATCGTAATAAACTTGTATATATTCGTATATACAAGGCTTATTATCTCAGCAAATAAATTGAAAAAAACATTATATTTCCGGTCAACAAGGGTCTACCATGAAGAATATATTTTTTATTTTTTAATTATTATTCAGGTTAAACTAAATTTGATTTCCACTACAGGAAACTCTGAAGCTATTAAAGATATAAGAAAAGTAGTGCAGAATTTAATGCCTAACAATATTTTGCTGAGAAAAAAATTGAACTCCAATTTGTCTTGATTTTATTTGGAAAAAACTGAAAATTGCCATTTTTTAATAACCAGTTGTAACTTGTTTATTTAAATTCCGATAAAAAAATCAAAAACCATATTCAATTGATTTCTATGCTCATGTCTTAAAGATTTTTTTAAATTTTCGTCTTTTCGTGAAAGCTACATATTTTTTTGAAAATGTTGACCTTTTTATCGAAACCGGAATTTTTGTACTTTGATTTTTTGAAAAATTTGCCCATTTCTGAAAATGTCGTTATTATTATTATTATTATTATTTGAGGAATTTGACTCCCTTAGGTGCGAATTTTTAAAATTTTGAAAAAAGTGTGTAAGACACATTCAAAGCTTAGTTAAATTTTGATTTTCAATGAAATTTTAAAAAGGAGCATTTTCAAGTTTAAAATGAAAAGTTTCAAATTTAAAAAGAAATTGATTTTTCCAAAAAATATTGAATTAAAAAAAGTACCTCTATATTATAAATTCACTTGAATTCAAAGTCACATGCCCTAAGGCCACATTAGTTAAAAAACGCTTACGGTCAAGGTCACATGAGGACAAGATTGCGTAATCTCAAGGTCACATGAGTTCAAGGTCATATGGTGTCAAGGCCATGTGATGTCAAGGTCGCTTAAGTTCAAGGTCGTGTGGGTGCAGGGCCATTTGCGGCCAAGGTCATGTACGGTCAAGGTCATATATGATCAAGGTCACACTAGCTCAAGGTCGCCTAAGTTCAAAGACTCGTGAGGTCAAGGTCGTGTGTGATCAAGGTCTCGCAAGTTAAAGGTCATATGGGGGTCAAGGTTGCACGCGACCGAGGTCATATATGATCAAGGTCACAGTAGGTCAAGGTCGCATAAGTTCAAGGACTCGTGAGGTCAATGTCGTGTGTGGTCAAGGTCGCACAAGTTAAAGGTCATATGGAGGTCAAGGTCGCATACGTCCAAGGTCACGTAAAGTCAAGGTTGCGTAAATTCAAGGTCGTGTGGGTGCAAAATTATTTATGGTCAAGGTCATATGTGATCAAGGTCACAGTAGGTCAAGGTTGCATAAGTTCAAGGTCATGTTGGGTCAAAGTCGCGTAAGGTCAAGGTCACGTAAGGTCAAGGTCACGTAAGGTCTGGGTCGCATATGTTCAAGGTCACATAAAGCCAAGGTCACGTTTGGTCAGGATTGTGTGTAGTCAAGGTCATATTGAATTCTAGGTCATGTTAGGTCAAGGTCACCTAAGGTCAAGGTGGCATACGTCCAAGGTCAAGTAAAGTCAAGGTTACGTTTGGTTAAGGTTGTGTGTAGTCAAGGTCATGTTGAGTTCAAGGTCATGTGCCATCAAGGACGTACGAGGTCAAGGTCGTGTGAGTTCAAGATTATTAGCGGTCAAGGTCACGTAATTCAAATTTTAGCTAAACCAACTTTTCGAGAAAAATTCGAAATTAATGGCAAGTTTCAGAAAAGTGAAAATTTTAGAATATCGAAATTTTTCAAATATACCTATATTTTCATTTTTTAATTATTATACCAAATTTGATTTCCACTACAGGCAACTTGAAAACTATTAGAGCTAAAATAACTTTTTCTTGAGAAGTTTCTAAAAAAATAGGTAATTTTAAAGTTAAAGATCAAAATTTCCCTCAAAGCTTTTAACATTTTTTAAAAAGTCGAAGTTTTACGTTACGTTACATTATTTTTTCAAAACACTGATTTCGTTTTAAAAATTCCAAAACTTTTTTTCCATTTTGTAAAATATTGGTGCTTCAAATTGAGATGTTTGCTTTTTTTTTAAATTCATTTTTAATTTCTAAATTTTACTTTTTTTGAAATTTAAAGTTTAAACTCTTCAAAAACTTGGAAAATTCAAGTTTAAACTTAAACTTGAAGGAGCAAATTTAGTGGTAAAAGTAAAAAGTAGTTCAAATAGTAGTTAAACATTTAAATTGTTGTTGCTTGTGACCGTTTTGTTTAAATAGTACTAATACAATTTTCACAAGTTTCGGTTTCATTTTCGACCGAAATTGAAGTAAAAGTCGAAATTGAGTTTCGGTTTCAGCCAAAAATCTAGTTTCGATCGATCTCTACTTTTTGGAAACATGACAGTTGTTCTGGAAATTGTTGTTGAAAATGTTTTTAAAAGTGAAACTTTAGCTTAAATTTAAAATCTTGAAATCAAAAAATTAGGAAAAAGTGAATAAGTATAAAGGAAAATTAAAATGTTTAACTGGGACAAATTCCATTCAATACGGTTCGATCTTTTTTTTAATACTCTCCAAAAAACCTGTCATGGTCCTTTCAATACCTACCGTTCTTGCTAAGTAATATTTCCTGACAGCTCTCATTTTTCTTATTGCTAGTGGTACGTTACACTGATTTTCATAAATCATCTGATCTACAAGGTTGAAGAACGCAATAAACAATCCACATCCTGTAAAACCGTTGCTGAAACAAATTAAAATCGAATTCTCAAAAATATTTTAAAATTGATATCGCAATTCTACCTGCAGGCCACCAAGTAAGTAGCATTATCTGCTATATTCCTCGCGTACAGAACCGTATCTATGAAAGCGTTGACATTAGATGGAGTTAGTTCGCCTTCAGGCCAACCTTTTAAGCGAATCAAAGTTACCTTCATCGATTCCTAAAATGGACACGTTATAAATTGTATGGCAAAATGTCTAGGTATGATCAATGAAAATCAAGATGCGGTCGGTCACAGCGTATTTGGTTACCTGAGAGTCATCTAAACCGATAGAAACCTTAGTCATGCTGAAGTGGCGAAAAATTTCCCTGCTCAAATAAGACACAGTTATACGCCCGTATGTAGCTAGGATGTTTTGAGGGGCTCGGCCAGAATTCGCTTCCTTTCTAAAAAAAAAGTTGCTAATAAGGCGAAGTGACTAAAGCACTAAATTGTGGATTATGATTTAAGAAGCTTCATCAAAATTTAAAACATTCTAGGGACCGATAGAAATAGAAAATAGAAGAGAGAAAAAAAAGGGAAGAAACAAAAAGTACCTTATCGTTCAGTGTCACCAACATTTCGATGTGTTCCTCGTATACGAACGCCCAAAACGCCTCTTTTCCTTCCGGATATTTCGTGGCGTAAAATTTGTATAAATTTTGAAAGCCCGATAAATTTTCAACTTGCACGTCTCCCCTCTCGGTCCTTAAATGATTCAAACTCACTGAAACCGATCGAATAAGTTTTTATTCCATATTTTAACCCTTGATCACCTTCATCGTTCTTATCCAAATCGGACGGAGGCCAACTGATTTCATCCACCCACTTAAAGCTCCTCACACGCTTGAGAATCTCATCTAAATACTTCCACTGTTCTTGGATGTTGCTCTTAAAGTTTTGTTTTAGAGAAACCGGGCACTCTTCCCAAAGAAGTTTCTCCGCTAACAGCAGATGAGCCGTCTTGTAGTGGATCTAAACATAGTTTTTTTCACATTTTGTACTTCGCCTTGTTTTGAGATATTTACAGAATCCTGCAGAACGCCTTGCTGTTGGATTTTTTCCAAAATTTTCGTCATGTCAATAGCGTTTGCCGCACTCATGCGGTAGAGAGCGAAATGGGCCAGAATTACGGCGCCTGCGGCTTGGGGGTCCCTAAAACAACAGTTGGGCGCCTACAATCTATCTGAAAGTGATCGATATTCCAAAAATATTGTTACGGGCTATCTGTTCGAATTGATTACACTTTGTGAATAATACCCATTTTATTTTCAAACTAAACTTGGAACACTACAACTGAATAATTAACTCATTTATTGATTTCTAATTACTAACTCACTAACTACACTGACTCTAACTAACTGACTCGAGGGAAAGCTGACCGCTTTATATAGTTTTGGCTTCCAGGTTCTTAGAAAAATCTCGCAGATATCTCTTGCTGAAATTTCTGGAACGCTTATCTGCCGTTTGCTCCATTATCGCGGCCGCTTTCCCCTTATCAGATCTTTCTCGAAACTTTTTGTACGTACTAAATTCTACAATTTACATCTCATTACAATATCTTGATATTAAAATTTGCACCTTTTTCTCATAATTAGAACTTATTTCATTTTTAGTTCTAACTTAAATTTTTTCCTTACTTCTTAAATAGATTAAATTTTTTCAGGATGTTTTTTGATAATTAGTCAACTAGAAATTCGGCAGATGAAACTAAAAATTTTGGAATTATGAAGTTTTAAGAAAAAGTAGAAAATGTAAAAATGTTGGCAGAACTCAGGAAACAAAATTAAAAATTTCTCATCTACCATGGGGATCAACCAGATACCTGGAATGTATTAACAGTGGACACCCCTGTTGCTCCAACTTTTGTAAAAATGGGAATAATTGCATAGGGCAAACCTGGTCGAAATCCTCCAAGGGCCACAACAGATAGCGCAGCATCACAACCTGGAAAAAGTTTGCGCCTTTTGGTAAAATAGGAAGCTACTCCTACCTAAAGACAATACAGTTTCTACGATTTAAAAAAAGTGTACCCTAAATAGTACAATTTTTACGATTTGAAAAAAGTGTACCTTGCGGGTTTCGGTGTCACGCACGACATTGAAGATATACATATCGAAACAGTCGAACTTTTTTAGTTTCAAAAAGTCGACGCTGAGGTTATCGAACCTCTTGCAGTCGCTTCTGCCTTCGGGCCAATATTTCACTTGATCTTTCTACGAGAAGATAAATCAGGAGCTGATGGAAGTGTTAATTAGTAGCTCACCTTTTTAAAATACATTTCAGTGTCGATATCAGCGAAAGATGTGACATCTTCGTCGTATATTAATTTCCAGAATGAGGCTTCTTCATTTTTACTTGGACTACGACATGATATGTAAGATTTATTTCCGAAGGGGCCCTGAAATTAATGTCGTTAAATTCGAGGCATTTGGATCCCGATAAACGAACCTTGACGTAAACAGCTCCCAATGGCAGATTTTTATCTGAAAAATTATAGCTTTAACAAGTAGAATACCACAGCAAGCAGTACGAATTTTCTAGAATGATTGTGCCGCGTAGGGAAAGTACCAAACGTTCCCCCATCATCTTAAGTGGCCTCTTCAGTAGCAAAATTCAGTTTAGGTTTACCTCAGATGACTGACTAGTAAAGAGGCGTCGGGCAAAAATATAAGACATGTTTGAGATATTTAATTTTTCTAAAAATGTTGACCTTTTCGGAAAATTCCGAGTAGAAACGTCAACTCTTTAAATTTTCAATACAGAGCCGAAATAAAGAAAAAGTGAATTTTTTATAAAATATATCAAAGAACATTTGAGGAAAATTTGTAATTCTGTTGAGATCGCGAACCTCTACCAAAAATCGCTTAACGCGCTTAGAGAAGTTTTCATTTCAAAAACCGCAACTTTTAATGTCGGTCAAGGTCACGTGGAGTCAAGGTAGCGTAAACTTAAGGTCATATAAATTCAAGGTCGTGTGTCCTCAAGGTCGTGTAAACTCAAGGTCATATGGGTCAGGCTTGCGTAAGATCAAGGTCATGTGAGTTCAAGGTCGTGTCAGTCAAGATCACACAAGACCAAGGTCATATATGATCAAGATCACACGAGGCCAAGGTCATACATGATCAAGGTCACGCGGATTCAGGGTCATGTGATTACAAGTTCATGTGCGGTCGAGGTTGTGCAAGCCCGAGGTTACGCGAGGTCAAGATCGTGCGAGTTCAAAATCATATGCAGTCAAGGTAACGTGAGGTCACGGTCAAGGAAAACTAATAAATGTTCAACGTTTCCCTATCATCCTAAATGGCTTCTTCAAGAACAAAATACAGTTTAGGTTTGCCTCAGATACGAAAGTGACTAGTAAAAAAGCGTTGCGCCGAAATATAAAAAAATGTTCGAGAAATTTAATTCTTCTTCTGAAAATGCTGACCTTTTCGGAAAATTCCAAATAGAAACCTCAACTCTTTAAATTTTCAATAAAAAACGGAAATAAAAAAAAGTGAATTTTGGATGAAATAAGTCAATGAAATTTTGAGAAAAATTTGCAATTTTGTTCAGGAGGCGAACCCCTACCAAAAATCGCTCAATACGCTTAGAGAAGTTTTCATTTCAAAAACTGCAACTGTTATGTCGATCAGGGTTACGTGGAGTCACGGACGCGTAAGTTCAAGGTCATGTGCATTAAGATCATGTGGAGCCAAGGTCGCATAAGTTCAATGATATGTGGGTCAAGGTCGCGTAAGTTCAAGATCACGGGAGGTCAATGACATGTTGGTCAAGGTCACGTGAAGTCAGGGTTGTTTGGAGTCAACGTCACCTGGGTTCAAGATCATGTGGGTCAAGGTCGCATAATGTCAAGGTAATTCAAGTTTAAGGTCATGTCGGACAAGGTCTCGTGAGATCAAGGTCGCGTAAGTCCAAGGTCACGGGAGGTCAATGACATGTCAGTCAAGGTCACGTGAGCTCACGGTCGTTTGAGGTGAAGGTCACATGGGGTCAAGGTTGCATAAGTTCAAGGTCATGTGGGTCTAGGTTGCATAATCTCAAGGTCATTCGAGTTCAAGGTTATGTCAAACAAAGTCACATGAGGTCAAAGTCTCGTGGGATCAATTTTGCGTAAGTTCAGGGTCAGAGGAGGTCAATGACATATCGGTCAAGGTCACGTGAGGTGATGGTCATTTGGGGTCACGGTCATATTTGGTTAAGGTCACATGGGTCAAGGTCGTATAATCTCAAGATTATTCGAGTTCATGGTCATGTCGGACAAGGTCATATAAGATCAAGGTCTCGTGGGATCAAGGTCGCGTAAGTTCAAAGTCACGGAAGGTCAATAACATGTCATTCAAGGTTACATGAGGTCACGGTCGTTCAAGGTCACACGGGTTCAAGGTCATGTGGGTCAAAGGCGCATAATCTCAAGGTCATTCGAGTTTAAGGTCTGTCGGACAAGGTCACGTGAGGTCAAGGTTTCAAAAGATCAAGGATATGTGGGTCAAGGTTACGTGAGGTCAAGGTCGTACGATGTCAAGGTCGCATGGGTTCAAGGCCATGTGTATCAAGCTCGCGTACGCTCAAGATCACACAAGTTCAATGTCATGTCAGACAAGGTCATGTGAGGTCAAGGTCGCGAGAGCTCAAGGTCACGTATGTTTAAGGTCATGTACGGTCAAGGTTATGTGGGGTCGAGGTTGCGTGGGGTCAAGATCACGTGAAGTCAAGGTCAAGGAAAACTACTAAACGTTCGACATTTCCCTATCATCCTAGGTGCCTCTTCAAGCACAAAATACAGTTTAGGTTGTCTCAGATGCGTAACAGACTAGTAAAAAGGCGGTGCGCCGAAATATAAACAATGTTTTAGAAATTTAATTCTTCTACTGAAAATGCTGACCTTTTCGGAAAATGACGAGTAGAAAAACTCTTTAAATTTTCAATACAAAATCGAAATTAAAAAAAATCAATTTTTGATGAAATAAGTCAACGAAATTTTGAGGAAAATTTGCAATTTTGTTGAGGCGAGAACCCCTACCAAAAACGCGCTTAGAGAAGTTTTCATTTAAAAAACCGTAACTGTTATGTCGATCAAGGTTACGTAGAGTTACGGATGCGTAAGCTCAAGGTCATGTGGATTAAAGTCATGTGGAAGCAGGGTCGCATAAGCTCAATGTTATGTGGGTCAAGGTAGTTCAAGGTCACGGGAGATCAATGACATGTAGATCAAGGTCACGGTCGTTTTAGGTCAAGGTCACTTGGGTTCAAGGTCATGTGGGTTAAGGTAGCATAATCTCAAGGTCATTTGAGTTCAAGGTCATGTCGGGCAAGGTCACATGAGGTCAAGGTCCCGTAGTCTCAAGGTCGCGTAAATTCAAGACCACGGGAAGTCAATGACATGTCGGTCAAAGTCACGTAAGGTCACGGTCGTTTGGGGTCAAGGTCACATGGGTTCAAGGTCATGTGAGTCAAAGTCGCATAATCTAAAGGTCATTCGAGTTCAAGGTCATGTCAGACAACGTCAAGTAAGATCATGGTCGTTTAAGGTCAAGGTCACATGGGTTCAAGGTCATGTGGGTTAAGGTAGCATAATCTCAAGGTCATTCGAGTTCAAGGTCATGTCGGGCAAGGTCACATGAGGTCAAGTTCTCGTGGGATCAAGGTCGCGTAGGTTTAAGGTCACAAGAGTTCAAGGATATATCGATCAAGTTCACATGAGGTCAAGGTCGTGTGAAGTCAAGGTCACATGTGTCATGTGGGTCAAGGCCGCGTAAGCCCAAGGTTATGCGAGTTCAAGGTAATATCGGGCAAGGTCACGTGAGGTTAATGTCGCATTGGGATCAAGGTCGCAAAAACTCAAGATCTCGTACGATCAATGTCAAGGAAAAACTACTAAACGTTCGACGTTTCTCTATCATCCTAAGTGGCCTCTTCAAGAACAGTTTAGGTTCATCTCAGATGCGTAACTGACTAGTAAAAAAGCGGTGCGCCGAAATATAAACAATGTTTTAAAAATGTAATTCTTTTTCTGAAAATGTTGACCTTTTCGGAAAATTGCGAGTAGAAACCTAAACTCTAAGTTTTTAATACAGAGTCGAAATAAAAAAAAAATGATTTTTTTATGACAAAAGTCGACGAAATGTTTAGGAAAACTTTCAATTGAGTTAGTTGAGGGCAACCAAAAATTCCTTAACGCGCTTAGAGAAGTTTTCATTTCAAAAACCGCAACTGTTAATATAGCTTACCAGCGTTATTGTGCAAGCCATCGTCTTGAATGTCACTCATGAAAGTCTTACAAGCCTGAAATTCGAGTTAGTTAAACCGTTGATCCAAAAGTGCTCTACTTACGTCAAACTGTTTGTCCAAATCGATGGAAATCGGTTTGATAAAAGCTGCTTTGATGTACGACTTGTAATTCGCCCCCTGTTAAAATCTGGTCTTCCCCTGATGGTTGGCACCTGGAATTCTACGATTAAAATCGTCTGAAAAACTAGATAAAATTATACCTCTTCCAGATCACAATGAGTGGACAGCAGATCCAGTTCCTGGTAGCTCCCATAGGGCTTAATCCAACGAAAATATGCATAAATACAGGCAGCAATTACTCCCACGATTGGTACGAGTAGTAGCCAATATAGTCGACCCTTGGAAACATCTTTGTTTGATTCTGGGGTTACTCCTACTGTCTTTACCAGTTCGTAGCAATCCGTAGCTGTCATTTAGGCAACAAACGATGCAAGATTGGATTGAAAGGGCAAAATTCCTGGATATTTTCATCACATTGCCCATTGTACAATACATTGGATTATCACTGTTAACTTTTAACGTTGTTTCCGCGTCGTTATAATCAACGAAGTTGCAATTAATATCACTCGAAGTATTAGTCCTCAGAGACGCGGGATCCAACATCAAATTTCTTACCACTGAAATTCAAACACATTTTTGGTGGTTAAATCGGGGCTAGTTTCGACCAAATCACACTCACTATGCTTATCCATTAAATAAATGTCATCAATCGCCCAAAATCTATTAGAATCCATAACATTACTAGACGTTGTAAATAACGTCAAACTGATCCTTGTATTGGGCAGCTTATCGCTACAAAACAGGGTATAATTCCAAAGTTTTTCATTCTAAAAACAAGGGGTGTTTTCCGGGTTTAACACATAAAACGATGGGGTACCTCGGTCGAGCAGCTGAAACGTTCGTTGTGATCCCGAATGGTTAGTTCGAAATCCATATCGCAGTTTGTGCACATGGCGCAGAAAAGAAAGATGCAGGAAAATTTCGCTTCTACTGGTTCATTTTGCAACAACTGCAACTTTCCTGAAAGGTTGGTCCACAAAAAATTGTCTGAAAATGACATGCGTTTGTGCAAGGCGTCGTCGGTGTTGCACCGACGTTGTCGGTGTTGCATCGAAGTTATCGGTGCAACCGTTGTGTACTTACAGTCGTGTAGTTTGATCCTGTCAAAAAGATCGTAGTCGAATTCAATCATGAAATAACTAAAAGTTTTGCTGTTGTTCATCGGCAGCGATATATCTTCCGAGTGGCGACCAGTGTAAAAACTTGTGTTCGAATAGATATAAGACAAATTCTGTTGGAATGCCTTTATTCTGAAGTGTACCCATCTATGATTTTCCGTAACCTAAGGGAAAAAAAAAGGGATTTTTTTTTTCATATTGATCCACATTAACCGGTGGTATTGAATGTTGACAAGAAAGTTGAAACTTCGAAATTGGTAAACCGAAATTTTTAAAAGAAACTGGGGATTTTAAAAGAACTTTTTAAATCTCCAGTTTCTTTGAAAAATTTCGAGTTATGCCGATATTTTAAAAAATTAGAAACTGTCCAAAGTCTTTTTTGGTGGAACGGACTGGTCCTTGGTTATCTTCAAAACAACACAAGTTCTGTATTTCAATGTCCAAAGTCCAAAAGTGAATATTTGAAATAGGAATTTTAGGAAATAAAAATTAAAGTACATACTCGTAATTTAAAGGGTTAAGTAAAAATTTAAAAATAAAAGCATTTTATTTTACTTCGAGATCTTTATCGACTTGTCTTAAATTACACACGTTACGCATTACTGACGAATTTTAATGAGAACGAAACATCAATATTGAATGTTACGAATATTTTTCATTTGTTATATGTTTATATTTATCAAAATTTTTTACTAGTTTGTGTTTTGACTTTTTTATTTATACCTAATTGCAATCAGTTTCTTTATTTGTCGTTTCTGTGTAAAAAAAAACACTAACCTATTTTTGTCAGATGCCATGAGGTGATGACATTTAAAGAATTTTAAATATCAATAGTCGTGTGCCAAAAAATGTTTATCAAAAGTAAATAATTCTAATGCACAAACCAATAGGTTTGAACATTTATTAGATTCGAAATTTGGAAACCAAAGACCGGTTTCGATCTTGTTAGATCTCGTCAGTTTGATATATCCAACTCGAATGCTAACAAATGTTCCGACAAGTAAGTACTAAAGAATTCACGGACGTCAAGCGTGTGACTCTTAGTACTACCACCTATTGGTCCATAGAGAAACTATGGCCATCGCCAACAATGTCGCATGCAAGTAGAATGCAACCTAGACTACAAATTCACGCCTGGTGGGCTGCATGAATTTGTAGTCTAGGTTGCATTCTACTCGCAAAAGTAAATAATTTAAATATTTAAATAAACGATGCTCGGTAAGCTAAAACCAAAAATGTTTGTGTAACATAAAATTTATTAAAAAATTACGTTGTGAGATTAAAGTAAAAAAAAAAATTAAAACGTGAGTGGCCGAACTTGGAATGTTGGGAATGAAATTAAAATTTCGAAAATAATTCCCACCTTAATAAAAAAAAATTGGAAATGCAATTCCAGTCAAACCACAATAATATCGTTTAAGCTTTCTCTTCTAAATACTACCCGAAAACCCAAAGTTGCAATGACACAATTCCACGCTTACTTACGATGAATAACATTGAACACTTCTCACCAGTTGCTCCTTTTCCTGGCCTTGTTCCGCAAAATGGATTTGTGACGTATTTAATACCCCTTCATTTTCATTATAAGTTATCAATGTGAGGTCTGTATTAACTACGGTTACAGAAGCGAGCGAGAAACTTATCTTTGAACCGGCGGGAAATTTTTGATTTAACTTTTGGGGAACATTCAGGAAGTTATCCAGGAACGATTCCCATCGAAAATCCGTGACGGGATAGAGGTCGATCAGCGTGGAGTTGTCCACTGAAGAGAGGACTTTCCAGCTTTCCCCAGTTGGGCCATTCCAGGAGTCGAAGTTCGTTATCAGTTTAGCTTTTGTGAAAGCTGATTTTCCCGCTGAAATTAGAATATGTAATTAACCCGTGATTGAAGTTTTCAAGTTTTTAAAAACAGATTTCTTGTTTATAATAGTTTTTGTTGAATTTGATTGCTTTTGAACACACTTCAAATGTATTGTTACGGGCTTATCGGTTCGAATTGATTCACACGTGAATTGAAATTAATACCCACTTGATTACTAAACTAAACTTGGATCATCACAATTGGACAATTAACTCACTTATTATTGACTTCTACTAACTCACTAATTGCACTGATTCTAACTGACTGACTCGAGCTGACCGCCTTATATAGTTTTGGCATTCAGATTCCAGAACAATCCGGCAGATAAGGCTTATCGTTTGCCGAAATTTCGGGAACTCTTATTTGCCGTTTGCTTCGTTATCGCGGTCGCTTTCCCCTTATCAGATCATTCTAGAAACTTTTCTTATGTACTAAATTCTACAAGTATATTCTAAATTCTATTCCATCTATTTACATTGCGTTACAGTATATCAAAAATGAAAGTAGCATTTTATTTTGTATTTTCTTTATTGATAAACGTCTTGTGTCTTACAAACAATTCTGTGGTTTCAGGGTAAAACTGCTCAAGTCAAGCTTCTGAGAGAATGGACTTATGCCACTGTTGCATGTTACACTTCACGATTCTGGGAGGACGAAACATTTTAAGTGCTTTCGTTTGTGACATAAAAGGAATTTTACATACATGCATAGATGCATTTTTAAATTTTTATTATTTATTAAAGTACGAACAAGTTTTATTTTATCGTTATCTCAAATATTTAGACGCTTTTACCTTGTAACCACAGAATTAGTATTTGGAATCATACTCGAAAAATACCTTTGTATATCTCTTTAGATTCATCTTTGTTAAAAAAAAGTTAAGAACAACCGTGTGACGTAACAGAATATATTTTCTTGGATATATTTTGACGTCGATTTCTTTTTAAAAAAAAATTATTGGCGTATTTTCTAATTTTTAGAAACAAACATTTTTAAGCAATTATGAATATTAAGTAGAATTCAATCACCACCTTTATTTGTAAAACGGTTTCCAATAAGGTTACAATTAGTTAAAAACATTGATTGCAAATGTTAAGGTTAAGCTGAAGTTATAAAACTTATTCAACAAAGGATGAATCTAGAAGATGTAAATTTATTTTTTATTTTTATTTATTATTATACATTTCAAATTAGGTTACTTTTTCGGAAAATAATCGGTTGCGCTTATCATTTTTAATTCAAGTGGATGAATTCAGTACTAAAATATATATAGTGAAAATTCCTGTTGGTACCTGATAGCGTTAAACAAGTATTGATGAATTATGGTAAGAATGAACTTCCTCCATTTAAAAACGTTCAAGTGACAATTCACTTTCATATTTTTAGTAGACAAAAAAAAAAAACATTTACCCGGACCATCTTTGCCTTCTTCGCTGTTCCAATTTATGCCTCTTACTGTATCCGTAACTATGCAACTCGTATGGTTTTCGTATTTTACTAAATTTAAACTAGCCTCCACACTTAGCAGAAAAAATGCCAATTTTATTGCATTTTGTAACATATTTTATATTTCTATATTCCTAAGTTAAGTTAAGTGTTCCAAATAAGATATAAAATAGTTATCTGATTAGGAGATTATAAGTTGTTTACTTATTGCAACTTATTACATTTTCAAAAATTGCCATCGCTAAAAAATTGTATCAATGGATATGCCATACGTTCCAAGCCTATTCTATATTGTAAGTGAAAATATATTAATCATTAAAAAATTTATACTGCGCAATGGTTTGACATACAGTTTATTGAAAGTGAGATACATTATCAATAAAAAGGGGAATCCATTAACACTATCATTATTATCCTGACGATAAATCTAATAATTAAATATACAGGGTGGTCCCTAGATAATGGGTCAAAATTCATAGGTAGATTCCTCAGTAAAAATATTACGATTTAGCCGAACTTACCTTAGTCCAAATGTTGATAGTTAAAGAGATACAGGGTGTCAAATGTGAAAAATTGTTTTAGTTTATTTTTATTTATTTGTCGTCTGCGAAATTTTGGAGTTTGGGCTTTTCTGAGTCGAGAAATTTTAATCTGTTTTCAGTTTAGTTATACTTGATAGAGGGCGCCACCTGAGGTATATTGAGTATGTTAAAAACGACAACTTTTTTTACGTCCAGATATATTATTTTTGATATTAAATTCTTATTCATTAACATTGCTTACACAAAAAAATTGTACTTTATGAAAGTAGCTATCTTTCATCGTTTATGAGATATTTAACTTTGAAACTTCCAATGTCAATAGTTGAAATAAATTTAAATAAATCAAATATGTCAAAAGCAAGGGTTTATAACAGAATTAATAATTACAATCAACAGTAAAATAGTACACTAATAAAAAATATTTATTTTTGACAATAACTGCTCAAAATATTCAACTCCAACTATAAAATGGTTATGTAATCAGGAAATTATTAGTTGTTTACTTATTGCAACGAAATATAATCATTTTTAAAAATTGTTATTCTTAAAAGATCCAACTACAGATTACAACACAACTTTTATTGCATATTATCAATAAAAACTTAATTAGTAAGAACACCATAACTGACGAGTTTCTATCTTTGTTTGAAGTGCTTTTTATATATATTTTTAACTCAATTTTTTGTGACAAAAAAAAACAATCTGATGTTGGACAATGCCCGAGGTAGCAGCTAAAGAAACATTTAGAATTTACAAAAAAAAACGAAATTTAGAGATTAAAATGGACATTTGAAAAAACCTCGAAATTTATACACAGGGTGTACAACTTAACTGGAATAAATTCTACTGGGCAGCTTTAAATTTAATGTGATGTTTTCGAGCATTCGGACATGTTCGCTCCTTGTACCATGCCCCAGATCGCTGTATACTGTGACATCTTTAAAGATTGAATTTCGAAAAATCCTGTCTTATCGAAAATCTACGCCATGTAGGAAGTCTACTTGCCAAAGTTCAAGCTTAGGTTTCATAGTTTCGTATATTTCGTGATGAGTGGATGAATGAGCGAGTGTTATTTCCTTTACCTATATTACACACCAGTGGCGGCTAGTGCTAAGGTTTGCAGGTTTGCGCAACCTCCAAAAAAACGTTGGGATAAAAAAGAAAGTAAATTGTCCTTTATGTTGTTTGTTTTATTTATTGATAACAGATTTATCGCTACCAACCATACTGCTGAATATTGCGGATTCCGACGATTCGTAAGCGTTTGATGACATATTGGGTCCACGGTTTGCAAAGTTTGCAGGCTAGACTGCAACAGACTGAAACAGAAAAGTTTAAATCGGCTTTTGGTTTACTTGTACTCTATAACAATATTTCAGAAAATAGTGAGCTTAGTGAAACTAAATCTTTTAAAGATCCTGATAACTATCCCAATGACTTCCGCTGAAGCAGAATGGTGCTTGTCCAGTCTGGAAAGAATAAAAACTCTTTTAAAAAATACATTATGTCAGGAAAGATTGTCCGCATTAACGATGTCTTCAAAGAAAAAGACTTAATCCAAGGAATATTCGACTTCAGTAAAAAGTTATTGATAAATTTGCAGCTGCCGAAGTTCCGAAGATGTCAAAAGATGCCAAAGATGGACTTCCTCATTTTTTCTTTCTGTTTTTTGCGAAAATAAAAATAAAATATTTCTTAATTCCTCCAGCTTAATTTAAAATTTCCAGTTTCGGCACATTTTTCCAAATGTCTCTTTGCAACCCCCAAATTTTATTAGCACCAGCCGCCACTGGTAGGAAGCCTATTTGGCCAAATTTCAAGCTTAGGTTTTATAGTTTCGTATATTTCATTATGAGTGAATGAATGAGTGAGTTGTATTTTTTTTACCTACATCGTACATATACAGAGTGGAACAGCCAAATGGAATAAATTCAATATCTCAGTTATTGTACATATTTATGAAAAATCCCGATATATGTCAATTTTAGATTATAAGATGACATTCTGCATCGCAAAAATTTCATTCCTAGATGCAACCTCCTTCGAGTTACCATATCAACCTATAAATTTTTTAATTGAAATTAGTGTCTGATTTGAAAGATCTATTCATTCTCTATTGAAAAATGTCACGGTTGCTAGTACAGGGGTAATAGACATCCTGCGCGCCAGTTTTCGTTCGTGGCCGAAGAAAAGGGGTTTTAAAAACTTGCGGAAACACTTCACAAGCACCTGAAGACTTTATTGGATTGTATTATTATTGTTGTCGCGAATATTGTAGGTTACAGATACAATATGCGAAATGGATTGCCTTGGATTCACCTAGTTATTAACAAACAGAAACTGTACAAGCTCTCGGCTGCTGACTGTTCTGACTGATCACAAATCAATTCACGAACTAGTCAAAGCACTGTTGGAACACCGGACTGCCAGTTGGGTTGGAGTTTGCACTTGGTTGGAACGGTAAATTTTGAATGCACATGCGCCGGACGGTTGCAAACTAGTTTGATGTTCGGTTGGAACAAACCTATTATATAAATAAGTTCGTAATAGAAAATAGTGTGAACACTCTCTTGTATCATGGGTAAAGTAAATTTCTACTATTATCATTATTATTAGGGTGAAAACCCTCTAAAGTTGATTTAATATAAACACTTTCTGATGCTGGTCATAAGGGAAACACCCTCTAAAGCTGATCATGCCATAAAGGTCCTCTGATTCTAATTATAAGGTTAACACTATGGTCATAAGGGAAATACCCCCTAAAGTTGATCATGCGATAAGTGGACTCTGTTACTGGTTATAGGGTTAACGCCCTCCAAAGCTGATTATACGGCAAGCATTCTCTAATGCTACTCTACAGATGATTATGCTACAGTATCCTCTGATACTACTTATAGAGTTAACATCCTCTAAAGTTGATCATACGATAGTATCCTCTGATACTACTATAAGGTTAACACCCTCTGAAGTTGATTCTGAGGTAAATACCTCCTGGAGCTAATTAAAGGGTAAACACTCTCTCACAATTATATCTAAAGTACTTCCTTTCTCTTATATCTCTACACAAACACTTTCTACCTTTAAAACTGGGTAAACACCCTCATTAGTGGCCTCCAACCTCCCCCTTACAGCCACCCCTGACCGCACAGCTATTCTCATCTCATTATCTTTATTTTACTAATTTTCATCAACCCTTACACTCTCTGATAATTACAAGCTTAGACATATCAAAAACTTACCAACAATACTTCTTGATGAGGTCACTGTCCAAAAAGACCACACCCTTTATCTACACACATGCACATCTAATACTTACGCATTAATTCCCTTTTTCTTTGTTCTCTAGGGACTTTTTATTTCCTCTTCATTTATTTGCTCCGGGAATTCCTCTACCTTAGAAGCAGACTTTCTCTATGCTCCACCTGCAGTGTTGCCAACAGAAGATTATTCAAATTCAAATAATCGAAACATTCATGGGATTTGCGACAATTGTCTTTTTACATTTGTTATCTTAACACTACTGATGGTCATAACACAATCCTCTATGAAAGGGAAGTCCTCTTCTTTTATAGGTTTCGGATGCTGACGTTGAATGCAGGTGTGCGTCTTCAAGGTCAGCATTGCTGCGTAGTTACTGGGTGGATTCAAGGATGTAACTCGCCACAATTTAATTTGCGGCGCATGCGCGAGTTTCGACCAATGACGAGTGACTTTGGGTCAGTTAATGACCTCTAAGAGAGGCTAATGAACTTAAATAATTAGTTTTAATGAGAGGGGATTAATGAACTTTTAGGTAACGTGACACTTTAAAGGTTAATACCACTGAAGGTAACATGATATTTTCAAGGTCAACACCAAGATTCCTAGAATATGGAGTCATAGAACTTTAAGGTAATAAGATACTTTCAAGGTTATCTCACTTCAATGATAGGTCGAGTCAAAGAACTTGAACATTCCTAGAATATGGAGTAACAGAACTCCAATATAGGTCATGAACTCAAATAGTTATTTATAGCCACATTAAGCCGAGGCTAATGAACTTAAATAATTATTTTTAATGAGAGGGGATTAATGAACTTTTAGGTAACATGACACTTTAAAGGTTAATACCACTGAAGGTAACGATATTTTCAAGGTCAACACCGCGATTTCAATGATGTCACAGAACTCTAATGAAGGTGATGAACTTGAATAGTTATTTAGTCAGATCTGGTTAAACCTTCAACATTATTTCTGTGAAACAACTCTATTGAACTCTATTTTTAAGTTAAAAGTTCGTGCAACTAAAAGTTTAATGAACCTTGTACAAGTTTAATGACTTTGAGAGAACGTTGTTGTCTGGGGCAATGAATTTGATATTTTAAAGGTTAAAGATATACACAACTCACATTTAAAAGTGTTCGATTTTTGAACTCAAGGTGTTTAAACTTACACTGTATGTTAAAGTTGATTAACATTTTATTCCTTTGTGCAAATCCTGGTCCCCACCCAATTATTTTTGTATAAATGTAGAAACATTTCCTATATGCTGCATATTTAAAGTGTGAAACAAACAGAAAAATGTCTTTCTTAAAAGAAATGAACCAAAAAGCTTTGTACAAGCCATCGGTTTCGTGCAAGGATTTAACGGTTGGTGAAAAATACCAAGTTTTGAAGTTCTCGGTATTAAAATCGGACTTTGGTGATGGAAATGCTGTAGTTGCTGAATTTAAAGAAACAAAAACGTTTCTACCTCTACATTTATTTAAAAAATAAACGTTAAAAAAATAATTTATCAACTAGATGAAATTTTCTACAATAACTAATAGCGGCTCGTTCGCTCCCATGGGGTCGCATATGAGTAACGTTATGAGTAGAAATAATCTCTATCGACAATTATACTGTCAGGAAACCATTTGTCAAATTATTTATAGTTTATTTTATAGTGTGTGGTGAAGCTTAAATGAAAACATGCCTAACCATCTATTTTAGTAATGAGAATTATTTTAAATTGTTTATTAATTTTTAACGATACAACAGAGTAATATCACAGTGATTTTGCTGCTTGATATCCAATAAAGCCTCCAATAAAGCAAATGGTAGAAATCTCAATTTCGATTCCGTCAAAGAGAAATCAGAAGAATATCTGTTCTTGACAATAAAAATGTCGAAATAGGATTTCCATTTATGTCAACTAATCATGTTTTAATTTTAGCTTCGTCACACACTATGAACTACTATAAGTAATTTTACTGATTGTTTCATAGTTTAAATGTCGCTTGTTTCTTTTTTTTAAGTACATTTCATTTGTTTCTACTTATTATGTCACTGATATGCTACTCAATAAGAACACAATGACCGTAAAATTAAAAAAAAAATGTTGAAATTGCACTTATTTCCAAAAGTTGTGAAAGAAACTTCCTCAATGCTGATATCAGTTGAAAGATAACTTAAACCTGCATTAGATAGGTGAAAACAAATATAAAGTGTACTATTTGAGATAGCAAAGTTATCGCTGTTTGAATTTACAAAAATGTACAGTCGTGAAATCACGACACGGTATAATGTTTTTTAATCTATACCAGCTGCGCAAGATAGCTTCGCATGTATTCTACTCACGTACCAAATATCAAATAAATATCTAGTTTCTGGAAAAAAAAATTCAAAGAATTCCCTGAGACCTTGCACCTGTCAAATTTTTTATAAAAATCCAATTATCTCAAAAACTTTAAATTTTAAGAACAACGTTTGTTATTCAAAAAGGCCTTAAAATATCAAATAAAATTCAAAAATGCAAAAATATATAGGATGTTCTATTTAAAATAACGAAGTTTGTGTCAACATCTGGTATACCCGGAAGTACTACAACTTTGCAAATATTTTAGTTGTGTTGGCCTCGTCGACTTTGCTAAGTTGTTAAATTTTCAAATTTTTTTACTTTGTCAGGTATCGATCGCGGCGATTCCCAGTAGGAGACACTATAGTTATAATCAGTTAAATAAGATTATCGCAAAACGTTAAGATAACAAAATTATACCAAAATAATCGCATAGCATATGCTGTAAGTGAAGTTTTGTTAAAATATGCGGAGTATTTATCTCTGGTTTATCTGCGCTCTCGCGGCGAAGTATCCAACTTTTGCTGGTAAGAATATCATGTGACATCACGAAGCCTATGACTCGTCTTCCTATTGTATACAAAGTCACATTTTATTGACCCCCTTCCTTATCCTTAATGTGAGACGTAATTTATGAACGGTCCCATTATAAGGCAAAGTTTGTGGCCACAACCTAACTATTTGTGTTAAATAGCACCCACAATACAAACTTATATTGGTATAGATGCACCTTACGGCTCATTCACACGGAGAGCCGTATGGCTCCTCGCGAGCGGGAGTTTTTTCCATTTCTACCTTCCACTCTTTCACACTGAGAGCCGTACGGCTCGTCCCCGCGAGCGAGAGCGGAAAGAGTGGAAGGTAGGAGCCGCGAAAAAAGCTCCCTCTCCTACCTTCCACTCTTTCGACTCGAGCGCTAAACATTGCGTCCGTCTTTAATTACAGACCCGGACAATGTTACAAAATTCCTTCTAAAGACTTCGGAAACTTCCCTTCAATAGTTACAATATCGCAGTTCTTGTAAGACTTGGCATTTTTGTACCAAAAGGCGAATAGGATCAGGGTTGTCATTTTTTGTGTCGAAAAAATTGGTGTAGTCTATCAATACAAAAACCTCTTCGTACCCAAAAACTGTTATTACCAAAAAAAATCAGTTGACAATATTACGGAAAATTCAGACATACGAAATTTTGATCGGGACTGTCCCGTCCAAATCGTGATCGGTGGCAACGCTGGGTCGCATGCTGATTGAATTAAATAACAATTCTACATCAAAATCTATCTCGATTTAACGCTGGGGAGCCATGAGCGATTGTCCCTCTTCTCGTGTGAATGCCCCCATTCCTTCCTTTGCATTTCGAACAAGAGACGTGACTCCTTTCTAAGCGGACGGCTCGAAATGCACGAGCCTTACCGGCTCTCACTCGCGCGCCCCAAAAGCCTGTGCATCCCATGTGAAAGCACCATTGTACTCTTTGCATGTCAATCTTGGGAGCTTTCCGTTCGCTCGCGAGTGCGAGCTTTACTACTCTTTCACACGGAGAGCCGTAAGGCTCGCACTCGCGAGCGCGAGCTTTTTCCGCTCCTACCTTCCAATGTAAAGGCCCGTGCGTCCCATGTGAAAGCTCCATTGTACTCTTTACATTTCAATCTTGGGAGCCTTACGGCTCTCCGTGTGAAAAAGCCGTTAAGGTAAAAAAAGGCGTGTCAAAAGTAGTATGGCCAAAAATTAAAAATTCATTTTATAATCCAAAAGTTTCCACCAAGAATCTGTCATTAAATTATTTATCCGAATATGTACTTCCAAACATGTAACCATATACTGGGTGTTCTATTTAAAAATCAGAAGTTGGTATCAGTTTTAGAGAAAGTGATAGCAGTAGAGATGTCATTATATGTCAAAATTTGATATTTCATAAGTACATCGAGTGCAGCAATTTTGAAAGTTTTATCTTTATAATTAAAAAAAAATAGGGTTTGTACGATGATTCTGTTACACTCGATATGTTGAAATCAAATGAAAGCAAATAGTATATATATATATATATATATATATATATATATATATATATATATATACGCTATACATAAACTGTTCTAATAACCTCACAATTCGATAAGCTATAAAATCCATATATATTGTTACGGCTTATCGTGGTTTGAATTGATTAACATATTAAATAATACCCACTTTATTACCAAACTAAACTCGAATCACTACAACTGAACAATAACTCACTTATGTACTTCTAACTACTAACTCACTAACTACACTGATTCTAACTGACTGATTCGAGGGAAAGCTGACCGCCTTATATAGTTTTGGCTCCCGGGTTCTAGAAAAATCACGCAGATAAGGCTTATTATTTACCGAAATTTCGAGAACGCTAATCTGCCGTTTGCTTCGTTATCGCGGTCGCTTTCCCCTTATCAGATCATTCTAGAAACTTTTCTTATGTACTAAATTCTACAATTCTATTCTAAATTCTATTCCATCTATTTACATTGCGTTACACTATTGTTGTGCTAATTAATAAAGTCTGTTATATTATTAAAAAACTAAAATTCTCAAGAAGTACTGGAATGTCAAAAACGCTTTCTTCTA
This sequence comes from Dastarcus helophoroides, assembly GCA_028583605.1. Lineage (NCBI taxonomy): Eukaryota > Metazoa > Arthropoda > Insecta > Coleoptera > Bothrideridae > Dastarcus > Dastarcus helophoroides. The sequence goes on along the minus strand of CM053332.1, from coordinate 23,734,879 downwards.
TACAACATCCTCATTCTTATGCCAAATTACATCTAAAATGTTATCCTCCACTTTTTTATTTTAGCCCAATCAGGACACTTTCAGCTGAATTTTTGGGATGTAAAGTCATTCTATGGACCTGCACTGTACGTCAACTCAGACAGCGACTTTTACGGTTAGTAAAATCATAACTGAAGTAATGTTTATGTTGCCGCCAATGTAATTAATCTAAATATGTGTAATATTCTTCAATAAATTTAAATATCACGTAGTCGCATTTCAAAAACTGTTTTTAAAATTGTCAACAAACCATAAAAATTTAAATATTTCCAAACTGGGCCGAAGAAATGTTAAATAAATTGAAAAAAACATGTGTATTATGTGGCTATTATGTATATGTATAAGATCTACCGAATTCAGCCTATGGGATTAATTTGACTGCATTAACCAATTTGTTAGTCAGTATGTATAATGTCTAATCAAATTTGATCAAAGTGAGTACGTACGTAAACAATATGGTTTATGATGCACGTCAGTATGGATAATAACAATGTTTAAAATTAACTATTTTTGGCAGTGTTCAGTTATTATGAATATAATTATCGAATCAGACCTAACTAAACCAACAAATGACAGCAAATATTTCAAGTCTGATCATTTTAATCCACGTACAAAAGTCCGTATAGACAACAAAGAATTCAGGCACAGCGAATGATCCTTTAGCAGCCTCTAGGTTAGTTTAGGTTGCCATATGAAAACCTTAATTCCCTTGAACCCGTAAAAATAGAATCTATTAAGGTGCTAACAATAATGTTCTTCTTCAAACTAAAATAGGCGTTGAGAATAAATCCCTTAAAACTTTTGGCGTCCATAAATCATAGAGCTGCCTTTTGCTCTTAATATCCTGAAATTGAAATACAAATCTTGTCTCTTGAAACCAAAAAAGATTAAAAAACACAACAAAGGTTGCTCTAACGCGTTTCAATAGCCAAGCTATCATCTTCAGAGGTACTGGCTGTCGAAACGCGTTAGAGCTTTGTTGTGATTTGTAATCTTTCTTGGTTTCAGGGAACAAGATTTGTACTTCAGTTTTAAAAGATAACCAAGGATCAGTCCGTTTCACCAAAATCCTGTAACAGAAAAAAAAAATATTACTATTAGATCATGAGAGATATAAAACCACAATTACTTTTACCAATTCGTACTAATTATTATGGGTAATATCTGAATAAAATGATTAATTTATTACTTCAGTTAGATTCAGTCATTATACATAAAAACTAGCCATAACAGTAGACTCCCGCTAAAGTTGCGCCCGTTAAAGTTGTCCCCTCGTTAAAATTGACAAGTTACGATCGCTAAAATTGCGTAGATCATATATGTAATACTTCTATATGGCCAGTTCCTCGTTTCTTATGGGAAAGACTTCTCTTTCTCGCTGACCTTCACACGAATTAATGAGTCGCAATGCGCAGGTGCTACAAATCATCTGAGCATGGCAAAAGTCAGCTGTGCACGGCCAAACATAAACACCCGCTTAACCCGCGCGTAGCGATTGGTTCATTTTGTTCAATTCATGCGCAATACTCGCCATTTATTCATGTTCCATCTTTGTCGAATTTGGTTGGAACAAACTCGTGAAGAGAATAGGGAGCTGGTCATATAGAAGTATTACATATATGGCGTAGATATTCCCTCTCTCTTATTTTCGAACGACGAATTAGACTTCCGAGTTTTAGCTCCACTTTTGAATAACCCACTCAACAACGCACAAGAAGCAATACAACATATATATTTTTCGACAATGGTAGGGATGCTAGGGAGTAGCAACTGTAACGGTCGATCCAGTCCGGCGAGCGCAACTTTAGCGGGAGTCTACTGTAAATAAAATCACTAATTAGTTAAATTAACTAACTACATTAAAATGTGTTTCCTCATTCTAAATGCCTAGGTCTTTCTAAATCTACTTCCACTTGTAGAACACAAAGTTTTTCAACCCACCAGGAAGTTAATAGGCCGCATCCTGGAGGGTACCGCCAACCTTTACTTAGAAGTACCCGACAATCTTCCAAATATAGAACTATTTTTTTGTGAAGACCATAGTTGCATCCACAACTACTACTCGTTCAACTTGGTGTGTATAAAAGAAGCGCGAAAAAAGTGTGTAACAATCGAAAAGGGCGGAAAAAGTGCTCCAGTGGCCTACAGGAAACTGGTAAAGTGCAATATCTTAACCACGCTCCTATCTAACTGTGTTCTGTTTAGGTAAAACCATTAAAAGGAAATCAGCTGTTCATTAGTACGGAATATATGAAGAATGAATTTGCTTTTTTCGTCTCGTACGGTGAGAAGCTCATCATGACTAGAAACTTGAAAGCTATCACTCCTCGGTATATGTTTATAAAAGCTGAAGATGACTTCAAGTACAAGAGCGGAAGACGTATGTTATCATTTGTTGTAGGTTACTGAAGACAAAACTTAGATTTCAGGAAATATAATATACACGAATGCCCATAATAGAGTATCCTACTACAAACTAAAGCCAGCTGAAGGTGAAAAATACTTAAAATTTGATTTGTCGTTATGTAGTTCCTGCATGCTAAGGATTACAGTTGACTACGGACGTTGCAAAGACGTTATAGAATTCAAAGATTCAAAGCCAAAGGTAAAACGTGATATCTATGTAAAAATCCACAGATAATTCGAATTTCTTTCAGTATTTACCTAATTATTATCCTTGGAAGACAGTAAGCTTGGATATCACTAAAGCGAATGCATCTAACATCACACTGAAATTTACAACATTCACCGACAGTACTTCAGGCTTTTGGGCAATGTCTGAAAGTACGATAAACACTTTGCTTTCAGCTTTTATTGACGTTTGTTTATGAGCACTGTCCAGTATTTTGCTATTTTGAATGGGTTTTATATAATATATATAATATAATATTTTTTTTCAGATTATCGGCTGACAGAAGATGATTTAGAACAGCTTCATGAAAGATGTAAGTAATATTACTTAGATTAGTTAACATGTTTTTCACGTCACCATCAGCCACCAACGATTGCTTTGTTTCCCCCTTTGAAGGACCACGATCACTAATCCAATTTTGTTACAATTGCAGATCCACCGAACCTTAAATACCCCTGCAACACCATCTGCAATGCTAATGAAATGTGGGATGGTAGACAATGCATAAATAAACGTAAAGTTAAATATAAACGCGCTCGAGACAACTGAATAATAGTATGTTTCAGGAAACAAAAGAAAGTTTGAAGAAGCAGAAACTGAAGAAGAAAACATTGAAAATGGTAAGTTGATTTGATTGATAATCAAAATGTTTCCATAAAGTGCGCGCTTGCCAAATTTTCGTTTCAATAAAGTCGACTAGCTAAATGTCTAAGAGAAATACCAACCAAAAATCTGCTAGAGGGAAGCCGTGTCCCTAAAAAGAGAAAAAGGAATCTGGCTAACAACTTATCGCCCTATATCTTTGTTACCCGTTATATCTAAAGTGATGGAAAAGGTTATCAACATCGAGATTCTCAAATATTTTGAAAAATATAGAATCATCTCCGACAGGCAATACGGTTTTAGACAACAACGTTCCACTGGCGATCTACGGCATACGTTACTCATATTTGTAACTCAACTATGGAAAAACATGGCGACGCTAGGATTATGGCATTGGATATCTCAAAAGCTTTCGACAGAGTCTGACAACGATGTCTTCTCGCCAAATTAACATCTTATGGTCTTCCTCCTGGACTCTGTCATTTGATATCCAATTTTCTCGCTGACAGATCTCTTCAGGTCGTCGCCGAGACATTTACGATTAACGCAGGGGTGCCTTAGAGGTCTGTTCTGTCTCCTACTCTATTTCTGTTACACATAAACGATCTCTTAGCTTCAACTTCCAATCTTATATACAGCTACGCAGATGATAGTAATCTTGTGTGATCTTTTTTCTCCGACAAAACATTATCTATCGCTGCTTCAGATCGACTAAGGAAACAGCAGATGGAGATGATTAATCGGGATCTCGAGATTATTCTGGAATGGGGTAAAAACAATTTGGTCGACGTCAACGCTTCAAAAACTTAGGCCGCAATTTTCTCCAAGAAAACATCAAGGGATAATGCAACAAACATACTAATGGACGGTAAAATCCTTCCGATGGGATCTAATCTATGTATCCTAGAAGTAAATGCGAGCAATAACTTCTTTTGGAACGATCATGTGCGTGCCATTGCCAAATCCGCTTCTCAGAAGTTAGGCTTTCTTTTTAGAGCTAAAAAGTACTTCACATCTCATCAGCTATTAATACTACACAAAGCTTTAGTTAGGCCAACACTAGCCAATACCGTTCTCATGTTTGGAATCAACCCCAAAACACACTTTAGCTCTTTTGGATTCAATTCAAAGAGCGATTCGCCTAATTGATGACGAAAATTTGACCGATTCTCTCGAAACACTAGAGCACGAGCGTATGGTTGGTGACTTGTCTCTTTTCTACAAGTACTATCGTGGAAGATGCTCGCTGGAACTAATAGGATTGATCCCCCAAGGGCAAGGTTCTCGAGGCGTACTAGACAGTCGGAGACAGCAAATTCCTGTGCGGTCCAGCTTGACACAGTCTACGGAGACTCTTTTTTCTATAGAACTTCCAAGTTATGGAACTTGTTACCGAAAGGAATTCGCCCCAAAAATTACAACCTATCCTTGTTTAAGAAGGCGATTCATCGCCATCTATCCTTGTTTCCGCATCCTACTCGCAGTGCTTTGAAAGCATAATGGGGTTACCCTTAAAAAAAAGGCGCTTTTGTATATTTATTCATTTATTAAGCATTTTCAAATTCCAGAAATTCCAAAAATTAAACTCGAGCAAGTCGACTTGAAGCTTGGTCTGTTTTCCGATCTATGTCATTACTTGCTATAAATTTCATAACTTTTTATATGGCAAATATGATAATCATTCTTGTGATGACATTTTTTTTTTAGTTTCGGAACAACAACTTTTCGTGAAGGATAATGATGTATCAGAAAATAAGTCCTCGTTACAGAAAAGTAGCACATTATTCGTAATTTTAGGAGTAACGTACGTTTCCCTCAGAGGTATTTGGCACAAGTTTTAACGAACAGAAACAATGTATTTACTTTATAAAAATGTTATTAAATATTATAAATATATATTTTTATAAATAAGGTAATGTAATGTAATATAATATAATATAATAAAATATAATATAACATAATGCAGTATGAGGGAAAATTAAATATGAATCGGAATTTGTTTTTAAAAATTTATTGGTACATATATGAAAATTTTAACTATTTTTCTACATAATCTCCTGATTTTGTTATGTATTTTTCCCAACGGATTTGGAGTTTTTTAATGCCATTATCATAAAAAGAAAGGAGGCGTGTTTGCAGCCAGTTGCAAACTGTGCTTCTAACCTTCGAAAAATTTCGGCGGGCCTTACATCTTCAAATAATGCGCTGCGCAACGTGCGGATAAACCTCTTGCTTATTCATTGTATTTACAACTAACGAACGGCGAGAACACAATTCGTTTGAGCTCAGGTGATCTGCATTCTCGATTCGTTGTGGGTTGCCTAAAGTTTAGGCTAGCACTTAGGCCACCCTTTCCGGGCCCATTGTGCTATCCCCGTGATTGAGGTGTCCTTGGTCATTCATTCAGCCGCCCAACCTTGTTGAGAAACTGAAGAACGTCCCTTGGATGCGCTCTCTCTCAAACTGGCCACACTAGGCCAGAAGTCCCCCAGCGTGGATCCTCTGATTGATGCTAGTGCCGGGCAGTGACACATCACGTGCTCGACACTCTCATCTTCTTCTAAACACCCTCTGCGACTCGGGTCGTTTATAATTACCATTCTGTGGAGGTGTTTGTTTAATTGACAGTGACCTGTCCATATCCCTACAAGTTTCCTGAGATTATTGAGCTTAGGTGATATTTCCACAAATTCCGGTTCAAATTTGATTTACCCTAAAAAATTGAAATGCAAATGTCTCCTGAAATCAAGAAAGATTTAGAAAACACAACAAAGGTTGCTCTAACGCATTTCGACAGCCAAGCTGTCATCTTCAGAGAGATACTTGATTCTGATTTATCCTCGTATAAGATGATAATATAAAATAATAAAAATTTTTTCTCCAAATCGGTTCCAACGATTTGGATAAATAAACTTGGTAGTTAAAGGTTTCTCAGACTGGATTAATGCCATTTTGGTAAAAATTTTGCATATATTTTTTTAAATTATTACTTTTCTACTTTTTATTCATCTAACTTCTTATTTAAGTACACATTCTATTCATTACTTTTATAACTTATGACTTATACGTATTAAAATAGATTTTATTTAAGTATCTAATATTTTTATAACATTGTATTATATAATATTTATATAATGGAATTAATTTTAACTTAATAATAATTAATTGATGTTTGTCTACAAGATGGTAGTCAGTTGAAAATAAATATATAATTAAACAAATAAATGGGCCACCTAGCGAAGCGGTTCCTCTCTAGGAAAGTTCCCAGAAGACAAGGATTCTAATGCACAGACCAATAAGTTTGAACATTTATTAGATTCGAAGTTTGGAAACCAAATACCGGTTTCGATTTTGTTAGATTTCGTCAGTTTGGGATATCTAACTCGAATGCTAACAAATGTTCCGACAAATAATTACTAAAACATTCACAGACGTCAAGCGAGGTGGCAGTGTTTCAACTGTTGGTAGTTCACAGAGACTAAATAGACTGAACGTAAGACGGTAAGCAGTGAAGCCAGTTGAAAGCCTGGCGGAAGCCTAGCTCAACCTAGTTTGCAACGCACTCTCATTATTTGACAGACCGTTGCGAACATAACATCGGGGTTTTTTTTAGAAAACGGCCTGAAAATATGGGGAAGTGTATTGTGGATCATTGTTGAAACCTCAGTGAACACATTAGTGAAGGAAAATCAAGAGTTTTATTCTTTGGGTAGATAAAAATAAAATATATAAATATTCAATTATCGGCGTGCGCGCGCCGCCATTTCACTGCAATCATGACGTGTTTACAGCACCGGCTTAACAATATTGTACACAGGCGTCGCGTATTGAAAGAAAATTATTTTACTATTAAACCAAGATGTCTTTGAAAATAGTTCTCCTGAACTTTTACCAAAAAGCACTTATAAAAATTATCCTATTGGTCCAAAAGCCTCTAATTCTAAAGTTTCATCTAAATCGTTAGAACCGTTACGCGGCAAGTTTCGTATTTATAAATTTTACTTAATCCGGCCATGTCCAAGAGTAGTGGGATGCAGCTTCCCACTACCCCGCATTTTAGCTTCAACTGTACTTATGAGACAACATTGAAATGTTCAGTCTATTTAGTCTCTGGTAGTTCAGCTACCTATGATTTACTATATACGCCTGGAGGGCTGCATGAATTTGTAGTCTAAGTTGCATTCTACTTAGATAATATAAATATATATATATATATGTATAGTCAAAGGCATTCTACTTGCATACGACATTGTTGGCGATGGCCACAGTTTCTCTATGGGCCAATAGGTGGTAGTACTAAGAGCCACACGCTTGACGTCCATGAATGTTTTAGTCTGGTCTTGTCTTTGGTTTTAGTACTTACTTGTCGCAACATTTGTTAGCATTCGAGTTGGATATACCAAACTGACGAGATCTTACAAGATCGAAACCGGTATTTGGTTTCCAAACTTCGAATCTAATAAATGTTCAAACCTATTGGTCTGTGCATTAGAAATAAATGAGATTTATTTTAAAAAAGGCATCACAAACCTAACCTAAAAATTATATTAGCACCTAGGGCGGATTAAAGTTGGCAGGGGCTCTGGCAACACATTAGTGGGTCCCCTGCGAAATATTTTTGACAACAAAAACAAAATCACAAATTTTTTGTGGGGTTGGGGGGAGGTTGATTAGTGAGCAGTTATTCTACATCGTCACAATTTTAAAATCTTCTGCCGTATCATGTTTACCATACTTTTTATGAATGTTTACAATACTTTTTATGAGTCAAAGAAAAAGAAGGTTGTCGATTTTATGTGTAGTTGCATATGTTGCACGTCCTTAAATCTGCCCCTGTTAGCACCCAACTGGCCATTGTCGATGGCAGTGGCGGCTGGTGACTTTTTGACAGAGGGTGCGCAGATGCAAAAATATTAGTAGTTAGGAGTTTAGCTGAATCCAGTGTCATAGCAAGATATTAAATTTAAGAGAAACAAAAGTGACACAAAAGGTGTGATATTTAATAGTATTTTTACGAATTCAATTTAATTGCCATCATATAATCTCCATTTCATGAAAACTGCATTTGAAAATAAAATATATTTTATTGCAAGGTTCTAATTAAACTCTACAAAAACACAAAAAAAATATTTTTTAAAACAAAATCCGCTCTACGATCTTTTAAAGAAACAAAGTCTTCATTACTTTCTCATCAAAATTGTTTAAATCCAAATCTATAAATGAATAATTACTGCTATCTTTTTGTGAATAGCGGTATTATTGGCAGTTAGGCCTGAAAGCGGCACAATTAACAATCTCAATCAGATCAGCCGGGACCTACGCATTTAGCATCATAAACGTAAATACACACTCCAAACTCTGACTCGTACTCACCATTTGGCAATATCGCACATGCGCGGAGCGGCGTACCCCGGCCTAGCTTTAACGTGGTGTTCTGTAATTTATTTCTCCGCATCCCGTGAAGACCGTAGATAGGCATCGCACGGCACCCTCGCTAGGTGCATATTTCTGCGCGCACCAACTTATTTAAATTCCTTTATAATATTTAATATGTATAACGGAATCAAACGTTGGTGTATTCTATTCCAAGTCATTCACAAGTATTATTAGTTATTTAGTATGTCATTATTTTGTGTTTAAAAATGTGATAAATCGAAGTCATAGTCATTTACATTAAACAAAAAAGAATAGATCGCTCATTTCACGAGGAGCGCGCGCTCTTGCGCTCTTTAAGACCAGCCGCCACTGGTCGATGGGAAGATTGCCAAGCAGAATATTTTACAAATCTTATTTTGTTCGAATTATTGACTTTCTTCTAAAAATTTTACATTTTTCCCATATCTTTAATTTTTTTTTAGAGATTATGAATTTTAACCATCCGCTCCGGCGAAGACGATCATAGAAAATTATTTTTAAAAAAATGCTCCTTAAGTAACTTTTTTTTCTTCAATTGTGAAGCTACCCGTAAAAGAATATTTGATTTTTGCAGAATAAAACGTTACCTACTAATTACATTTCACGTCATGAGGAGAGTTTCACCATGTTCTTTTATACGAACCGATCTTGATTTCCAATAACGAACCCAATAATAGATCCCTGCGGCTAACCCAAGAATGGTTAAAACGAGAACACCCACTAAAATCCAAATGAGAACGTTCGAGTTTTCTTCAGCTTCTTTTTCTTCGATGAATGTTTCATTCATCTTATATGAAAAACATCGATTTGTACCACTTGAAATACAACACAAATGACAGGAAGAATTTCGACAAAAGTCCTTAATTCCTGGGCCGCACTGACTCCTGTATTCTTCATTCGCTTGACTTAATTTCACTATCGGCTCAGAATCTCTGTGGTCGGCGAAATTACAACTGGTATCCTTCGATAGCCTACTCAAATTTAATTGTCTTGAAACTGAAATTAAATGAATTAGCATCTCAAAGGCGAGACTCATGCAGCGGTGACGATCCCTCAATAAGTGCACAAGAGCATACACGTCCCAATTAAAATAAGTCCAGCAAGATGTCATCTATTATTCCTACTGATTTATATTTTGTGGTTTTTCACATGGACGTGTACATATTGTAACGAAATGTAAATTGTAGAATTAAGTGCATAAGTTTCCAGAAAGATCTGATAAAGGGAAAGCGGCCGCGATAACGAAGCAAACGGCAGATAAGCGTTCCCGAAATTTCGGCAAACGATAAGTCTTATCTGCGAAATTTTTCTGGAACCTGGAAGCCAACACTATATGAAGCGGCCAGCTCTCCCTCGAGTAAGTTAATTAGAGTCGGTGTAGTTAAGTAGTGAGTTAGTAGTTAGAAGTTAATAAGTGAGTTAATTGTTCAGTTTTAGTGATCCGAGTTAAGTTTGAAAATAAAGTGGGTATTATTCAGTTGACGCGTTAATCAATTTGAACCGATAAGCCCATAACAATATTGTTACGGGCCATCTGTTGGCTTATTAATGCAGCTATTACTAGTAGATGGAAGTAGATAATAATGTAACGCAATGTAAATAGATGGAATAGAATTTAGAATAGAATTGTAGAATTTAGTACATAAGGAAAGTTTCTAGAATGATCTGATAAGGGGAAAGCGACCGCGATAACGAAGCAAACGGCAGATCAGCGTTCCGGAAATTTAGGCAAACGATAAGCCTTATCTGCGAGATTTTTCTGGAACCTGGAGGCCAAAACTATATAAAGCGGCCAGCTCTCCCTCGGGTAAGTTAGTTAAAAGTCAGTATAGTTAGCGAGTTAGTAGAAGTCAATAATAAGTGAGTTATTTGTTGTTGTTGTCGCTATTTGTTCAGTTGTAGCGAGTTTAGTTTGGTAATAAAGTGGGTATTATTCGATAAGTGCAATCAATTCGAACCAATAAAGCCCGTAACAATATTTTTGAGAGGCCACCAAGCTCTGTCTACTTACGAGATCGCTCTATTAGGTAGATATCATCAACAGCCCAAAATCCATTTTCCTCTCTGCTACTTTTCTTATTAACAACCTCCAGCTTGACTTCCGACACCGAAGTGGAATTGTAACAAAAAAGTTCGTTCCGCCAAGTGTGGGGACACTAAAATATGCTTTTCTTCTCTTTTTCCCGAAATCTGCCAACAATACAAACCTCGTTTTGACAGAAAAAGTTGTAGGAATAATCCTGAGTAGACAAAACGAATTCCATACTACACGTCTTGCATTTAACGCAAAAGAGAGAGATGCAGGGAAGGGACGTTTTCACCTGTTGACTTATCAGAGTGCTGACACCTGATACATCAGTCCACAGAAAATTATCTACAACGAAATTGATCGTGCAAGTAGAATATAACCTAGACTGCAAATTCATGCAGCTTTCCAGACGTGTAATAGTGAATCATAGGTAGCTGAACTACCAACAGTTGAAACACTATCACCTAGCGAAGCGGTGGCTCTCTAGGGAAGTTCGCAGAAGACAAGGATTCTAAGGATTTTAAGGATTAGTCATGATCAATTTCCTAGAGAAAATTGATCATGACCAAACACATGCGAGATTTTTAGAACAAACACTCCATAAGAATCAGTAGGGTGCAATAAAAAATTTAATTTTGAAGTACTAAAACGCTGAGCACGATGGATAACTGTGGATGGATACAACACATGGAAATGGAGACATCAACATGTAACTTATCAGTTTGATGACAGAAGGAAGGTTGCCCTATTGAATTTAATGTCCAATTTTATTGACTTTGGGTCTTTTCTGAAACGATTTCCAACTGATCCTCGAAATAAGACAGTTGACAAACAAATAATTAAGACGATCACTGTCCTAGACAGTTTTAAAAAGTGTCTCATTAAAACAAAGATTAAAATTATTAAGATTAAATTTAAATAAACAAATTTCCAGAAACAATTTGATTGCAAAATTTTCGTTGAAATGAATCATGAACATGCCACAAACAAAATATTTAGATTTTTTCACAGCTTATCAGCCCAACCCAATAGTTATTCACTCACATTTATGGACTTTAACTTTATCCATAGATCTGTAAGTTGAGGCTAACATTATAAGTGTCAGCGTTGCCGTTATCGAATTCTGAAATCACTTTGTCGTCCACAGGAAAAAGCTTCGTTAGAAAAAACCGTATAAAAGCCGCTTTGGTTCCCATGTAATCGGAAGTGAATCCATCTGTAATCTTCGCCCACCTAAAAACCCAAAGAAATCGACAATCATAAATAAAAAGAGACAAGTAAATAAAAAACCAAAAAAAAACAGGGGAAGAAGGCAAAAAAGACAAAAAAAGCATAAAAAAAGCAAAAAAGCAAAAAAGACAAAAAAGGAAAGGAGGCCGAAAAAGTCAAAAAAGATTAAAAAAACAAAGAATTTTGGTGATATGGACTGGTCCTTGGTTATCTTCAAAAATTGAAGTACAAATATTGTTCCCTGAAACCAAGAAAGATTAAAAAACATAACAGAGGTTGCTCTAACGCATTTCGATAGCCAAGCTATCATCTACCATCAAGCAGTATCTCTCTAAAGATGATACCTTGGCTGTCGAAACGCGTTGTGTTTTTAAATATTTCTTGGTTTCAGGGGACAAGATTTGTGTTTTAATTTTTTAAACCAAAGAAGCCAGAAAAGTTGAAGAAGACAAAAAAGTAAAAAAACAAACTCAAAAAATCAAAATAGCTAAAACAAGCAAAAACCAAAGGAAGCAAATAACTTACCAAGCTCTGCTTTCCTAATTCTTGCTCGGGATTCACCTCCAAGGCAGCCGTAACACCGCTGTTGAAGTTAACTAAAATTTTGGAGTTGACCGTAGCGATCGGGTACAAAGACAGACTCAGTTTGTAGTCGACGGGAAATTGCTGGTTCAAGAGAAAATCCGCCGCGTTACCCTCCTGATCTGCACCGTTGGAGATGAAGTGTTCCCATCGAAAGTCAGTCGTTGGATACAAATCGAATAACGTTGAATTTTCCACCGATGAAACGATCTTCCACGGTTGGACTTCTTGGAATGAATCGTCGAAATTTCTTAGTAGAAGAGCATTAGAAAACTTCGACTTGACGTCTTGAAAAAAAAGAGAGGCGTTTATAGTCTCTTCGAGACGTTTACTATATAACTACTATACTATACTATATAAGTAGTAAACGTCTAAATATAAATTTAGAACAGAGTAACTCACCAATGGCGTCCTTTCCAGATGTGTCAAAAGTGTCGATGGCTCGGATGGTGTTTTGGGAAAAACAAGCAAAGTTTTTACCAAATTCCAGTTAAGTATAACTCCGCTAGAATAAGAGAAATAGAAAGCAAAAGCAACTAACAATTTCGAAGTCTCCATGTTATTTAGTTGCAAAATTTCGTACTATTTAATTATCATTTTAGTTACTCTAATTACAATCCTATCTCCAAATCATTGATTGATAAAAAGACAACGAAATGAAATCATTTCCGTTTAAAATATTTTCTTTGATATTTTTTTTTAAGGCCGAGATTAGATGAATGTCTACTCGTGCTAATAAATTCATTAATCAATTTTAGGACACAATTTATGTTTACAGTGAGACCAGTGGCGGCTGGTCTTAAAGAGCGCAAGAGCGCGCGCTCCTCGTGAAATGAGCGATCTATTCTTTACAGTTTAATGTAAAAGACTTGGATTTATCACATTTTTAAACACAAAATAATGACATACTAAATAACTAATAATACTTGTGAATGACTTGGAATAGAATACACCAACGTTTGATTCCGTTATACATATTAAATATTATAAAGGAATTTAAATAAGTTGGTGTGCGCAGAAATATGCACCTAGCGAGGGTGCCGTGCGATGCCTATCTACGGTCTTCACGGGATGCGGAGAAATAAACTACAGAACACCACGTTAAAGCTAGGCCGGGGTACGCCGCTCCGCGCATGTGCGATATTGCCAAATGGCGAGTACGAGTCAGAGTTTGGAGTGTGTATTTACGTTTATGATGCTAAATGCGTAGGTCCCGGCTGATCTGATTGCGATTGTTAATTGTGCCGCTTCCAGGCCTAACTGCCAATAGTACCGCTATTCACAAAGAGATAGCAGTAATTATTCATTTATAGATTTGGATTTAAACAATTTTGATGAGACAGTAATGAAGACTTTGTTTCTTTAAAAGATCGTAGAGCGGATTTTGTTTTAAAAAATATTTTTTTTGTGTTTTTGTAGAGTTTAATTAGAACCTTGCAATAAAATATATTTTATTTTCAAATGCAGTTTTCATGAAATGGAGATTATATGGTAATTAAATTTAATTCGTAAAAATACTATTAAATATCACACCGTTTGTGTCACTTTTGTTTCTCTTAAATTTAATATCTTGCTATGACACTGGATTCAGCTAAACTCTTAACTACTAATATTTTTGCATCTGCGCACCCCCTGTCAAAGAGTCACCAGCCGCCACTGAGTGAGACGTGTTGACATACCTATTACTGTAATATCCCTGTCGTTTGCATGGCTAGTGTGGATCATTTTGAGGGAGAAGCAGCTGGTTGCTATTGGCCCTTGATACGAGCAAAACTATTTACTTTCGTAGCAGCGTTAAAAAATAAGATTAACGATCTAGTTCAAACGTTATCTAATATTATGGCGCGTTCGTTATCCTGCTAACAGATTTTCTACAAAATGCACAATGTTTTGTATGTATCCTCTAATAAAAATCAGATTAAAACTTTTAAATTATTTGTCTTTAATAGTGATAATCAATTCAATTGTACTGATGTCCGGCGCTACAGGTATGATAAATTTTAATAATAAACTATTATGTGTTACTAAAACACCTCCTTATTTTTAGAATACAAAAACGAGAAATTTGTTCTGAGAAACTTGGAAAAGAAAAAATTTCTACGGACCTCCTTTGCAACAAATTTCGAAGTTTGCCAAAGGTAAAGTGTTTTTTTTATCAATCATAATTTGAGTCTGAAAGTGGGGGGAGATTAAAATTCAAATATTTAGATTTCTTTGGGAATTTCAATTTTTTGAAACATTGAACTCTTTTTGAAATTGTCTACTTTTTTTTAAAAAAATTGGCCTTTTAAAAATTTCGATTTTTAACTAATTTCTACTTCCTAAACATATCGACTTATTTTTAAAAAAAAGTTGATATTTTAAACTCTTCATATTTCAAACTCTGCATCTTTTTGAAAACTTATACATTTTCTCGAAATTTTAATTTATAATTTGAAAGTTTTAGATATTTCAAAATTTCCATTTTTTACAAAATGTTGATATTTTTTTGAAAGCTTTTCACTTTTTCCAAATTTGGACTATTGATTTAATGCATAATTCATCTATAACCTAGACTTAAATTTAGGGAAGCTCGATGCCTTTGATGCCTATTATCTAAACTGATATGAACTGATATGAACGAAATCGTTAAAATTGCAGATTACTATATTAATGAAATGTTTATTTAATAATAACCAAGCAGAAATTGCAATCAATAAACGCCACTATTTAACTAAAGCATCATAGCTAGTCAATTAGTCGAGACTTATAAAGCTTTTTTAGGTAATCAGAAACTGAATTTTGAAAGAGGGTTAAAAATACAAAAAAAACG
Source organism: Dastarcus helophoroides (assembly GCA_028583605.1). Taxonomy (NCBI): domain Eukaryota; kingdom Metazoa; phylum Arthropoda; class Insecta; order Coleoptera; family Bothrideridae; genus Dastarcus; species Dastarcus helophoroides. The sequence continues at coordinate 23,719,537 of CM053332.1, read as the reverse complement.
TACACTCCAATACATCGCTAATTAAAAAAAAAGTCAAATCTTCGGTAAAAAATAAACTTTTAAAGAAATATGGCAAAATTTCGAACAATTTTCAATAAATCGAAAAAAAAAACCGGAAACATATAACTTCAAATTTCGAATTTTCGCATTTTACACTCTTAAAATTTATGCATCGAAATTGAATCGCCCTGAATTTCGACCTTATGCAATATCACTGACAGAGTATAATCTAGTCACTCAGCGCTTTGGTCCAAACTCGATTAGCGACTCAATTCCATAATTCTTCTCCTATAGCTTCAATGACAAGAATTTTTCAACCAAAGAGAAGCCTAATAGAAGAATTGGATAATGGGGAAATGAACCTCTACTTGACCATCGACAGCCCCAAAGATTTCCAAATCTACTTCTGCCAGGACGTGGTCTGTCACTACAACTTTTACATGATCAACCCAAACTGTCCAAAACAGAACGAGGGATGTGTAACTCTCGACATAAATGGAAAACAATCGAATATAATTTACAAATTAGTTGTAAGTGATACTATATTTCGTACAGTAATTTCGATTTTTATTCGAAATTCTGATTTCCTTAAATTCGTCTTTTTTCAAAATTTCGATTTAAGATTCTTACTTTTTTTTGTTAAATTCGATTTTCCTAATTCTACTACTTTGTAAATACAAACTTTTTAAAAACGTTGGATTTCGCCTTTTTTAGAATTTCAACACTTTCAACATTTTTACTCTCTTCGAAGTTTTAAATGAAAAATCGAAGTTTTGAAAAATGATTCTTTTTTAAAATCGACTTTCTTTTAAATATAAATATAATAATATAATATAAATTTCCACTTATTTTTAAAACTTCGACATACAAAATTTCCAAATTTTCACCATTATTGTTTACGTTTTATTTGTTGTCGATAGTTTTAAAATTTTTGAATAAAGAATTAAGAATTACCGGTTTCAAAAAAATATATTGTTACGGGCTTATCGATTCGAATTGATTACACTTATCGAATAAGACCCACTTTATTACTGAACTCAACTTGGATCACCACAATTTACAATTAACTCACTTATTATTGACTTCTACTAACTCACTAATTACACTGACTCTAACTGACTGACTCGAGGGAAAGCTGACCGCCTTTTTATAGTTTTGGCCCCCGGCTTCTAGAACTTTTCGGCAGATAAGGCTTATCGTTGCCGAAATTTCTGGAACGCTTATCTGCCATTTGTTTCGTTATCGCAGCCGTTTTCCCCTTATCAGATCCTTCTAGAAATCTTTTTTTTATTTACAAAATTCTACAATTCTATTCTAAATCCTATTTCATCTATTTACGTTGCGTTACAATATTACAGGATACAACAGGGACAACAACAAATCTCTTCATCAGTTCCAACCTCTCGAATGGAAAACTGTCCCTCTTTGTTGGATACAAAAACAAAGTAATCATTACGAGGGAGTTAGACAGTTTAAAAATTAAATACATTTTTTTAAAGGGCCAAAAAATGTTTTCCTTCATCCAAAATTCCCGTAAGCTAAAATCCCATCGTTCAAAATATGTACCTAACCAATTTTTTTTAGATTCCTTATACTACAGCAATGCAAATAATATGGTCGATCGCCATTCAATCCCTAAAACCAACAAAACACGAATAGGTTTCCAACTGACGTTATGTTCAAAATGTGAACTAAATATCGATGTGGGATATCGTCTTCCTGATGGCAGGAATTGTGAGGAAACCATCAGAGTTTCAGGAAATTCGGTAGGTTTAAAAATATATGGCTGAAGCATGCCACTAACTGAGACTTCTGGGTGGCGAACTTTTTTTCTAATCTGGAAACCACAAGAAACATCAAATGTATTGTTGCGCGTTATCGGTTCGAATGATTAACACTGGTGAATTGTAACCACTTTATTTCCAACTGATTCCGAAACAATTGTAATTCACTAACACTGTAACAACTTCTTCATTGACTTCTAACTACTGATTGACTGACTGAGGGAAATCCGAACGGACCCCTTATATAAGTGGCGACTGCCACACATTTTTATTGTGCCACACATTGTAATGGTGATAAATTTCGATCGGCACGTTTTCGAGTCAATATAATGATACCTTCGATCGAGTGCGTTTCATTTTAATTTCATCGCACCACCGAAATTGCAAATAGCAATTAAATCCCTAATTGCTATATATACAGATCCCGTTTCGGGTTCTAAAAGAATCCAGTAAATAAGACTTATCGTTTGCCAAAATTTCTGGAGTGTTTAATTTATTATCGCGGCCGCTTCTCCTTATCAAATTTTCTGGAAAATTCCCAACTAAACTTTATAATTACATTTTGTTACAGATTCTTAAAATATTTAGCCACTGGCCTTATAACTCGAAACGTAATACAAATTTCTCTTAAACGGACACCTTCGGAACTGCCAAAATTGTTCATCTAATGAAAATGTCCATTCATCAGAGGTTGTAACCATATTTTATTTGATACTGGTTGCTTCCAAATCATCAAAAATTTTATACTTTCGACTTCTGCATAATCGACAGGAATTGAGTCATTATCATCTTTTTATATTAAGTTAGCATAAATGTTAATGAATTGTTCCAAGTCAGTACCGTCAATGAATATTGCTACAGTGTTCAGACTTGAAACACTGTCCACTTAATGGGCGTTTTCACATCTACCGGCACCGACACCGACACCGAC
>CM053332.1:23629322-23711822 GCA_028583605.1 Dastarcus helophoroides | reverse complement strand
TCATTGACCACATAACCACAGATTACATTCATAGAACATCAGCAGCAAAAAGTACACAGAACAGTCGATGCCTTTCAATGTTCCCATATGTCCAAAACGAAAATTTCATGGATTCGCAATTGAAATTACCGTATTTTCTCAGAATTTACCGTATACTGATTAAAACATGCTGCTGAATTTATAAAATTGCATTATTTAATATTTTTGTTAACAATACGATATCGAAATAAAATAAAAAACAACAAACTTGGAATAAGCTACTCAACTACTTGATAAAATTGTTTTTATTAAATACTAAATCGGTATTTTTGGCTACAACGTGGAGATTTGGGTCGTATATTTTGGATAAATGTATATAAGAGTAGCCCGTGAAGTATTAAATCAAGCTTTAAATAAGTTACTAAAAAAATCACCAGAACTACTTCACGTGTAAACATTTTGATGATTAATCAGGGGCGTACCGAGCCTGATACTTTTAGGGGGATGAGTCAAGTTAAAAATGCCGACTGGATTAGAAAAATTTGCCGACTGTGAAATACAAATTGATTTTACCTATAAAAAACGAAAGTTTAGGGGGGTGTCACACCCCCAACACCCCCGCCTCTGTACGCCCTTGTGATTAATGTATATGTTTTGTGTTATTGTGTTGCCTACATTTCAGGGGTTGTTTGACATAAATAATCAGACTAAATGTTTTCTACATTACGTTTATTACCATTATTAAAAATTTTCAGCAGAAATTGACGTAAAATATAAAAGAGTCAACCTCAAAACAACAGACAATAAAGTAAAATATGTTTATGTAGGTTTAAATTTTGAATAGCCCGCCAATTGTTCGTTATTTGAAGTTGGCAGTACAATGTCAATGTCAATTCGGGGTGACGCAAAACATAGATGGCTCGATCGCGTCTTGGCGTGAAAAGAAGAGTTAGTTGTCTTTAGAGATAAGATGTGTGTTGTTCGGGCTGGCTGCAGTTAGTCGCCAGTCCCGCGTTTTTGTATTTTCTTACTAGGGATGGGCAAACCTGCTACTTTCAAATAACAGTTATAGCAGTTACTGCTTCTTTTATAAAGCAGCTACCAAGTATCAGCTTAAAAATAGCAATTTGTAAGGTTTTGGGTAGTTCGAAGATGGCAGCCTGCTATTTACTTCTTTGTAGGAATTTACGGTTTACAAATTGCTTTGCGTCGCCAGATCCTACTATTGTGTAGTTTGATAGTGTTATTGTTTTAATAAAGTGTAGATCACAAAGTACGAATGTCAATATTTTCAAACAGCTTTAATTTTACTTTCCTTTTGGTGGCAAAATCGTAAGTACGTAAAAGCTCTTAAAATTAGTAATGACACTGACATTAGAACTATTAACATTTTCGCCCAAAACATGTAATCACAGATCTATAAAGCGGTAGGAATCAACAGCCCACAATTTTGAAATTAATCATCACTGAAAAGCAGCCCTTTTTGAAAATAAATTGCAGTCAGAACAGCGACGCGCGACACCTCGAATATTCGAGTATTATTGACTGGGACTGGGATCGGAGTACCAGTATAGCAATAGACCGGCGATGTTTGATTCGAAGCAGTCAAGTATAAAACATCAGTGAAGAAAGAAGGGAAGCAGCTATTTTTGATAATAAATCGCAGCTAGCGATATTGGGGTATTGTCGACTGCTGTCGGGGTTTCCGATTTCGTGATTCGTGTCAAGAAAACTACGATGTAAAATATACGAAGCAGCGAAGTAGCTATTTTTAAAATTAAGTAGCAGCTTGAAGCCGCTTCAGCTAAATAACTGCTACGAAAGAGCAGCTTTTGAAATAGCAATCCATCTCTATTTCTTACATTAAAAAGTAATAAAATTGTCAAACTTTTGGTGTTACGTTTGTTACGACCTACCTCGTTTAAGCTCCCACATTTATCAATTTTATTTAATATTTCTACAACCCAGCTTGGAAATATTTAAATGTTTATTGTTTGTTGACAATATTCTAGAACAGTTTTTGAAATAAGACTACGTAATATCTAAATTTATTTAAAACGTCATCTCATGACAGTTGACAAAAAATAGGTAAGTTTATTTTACATGGAATACAAAAAAAATTAATAAACATAATGTTTCCGACCAATAAGAGTGAAGAATAATGTAAAATATATAGTGATATATAGGTTACTTAAAATGTTAAATAAAATTAATACATATAGGTTAATATTTTACGAACACAGAACATTATTAGGAAATGTCACAAGCTCGCCACACGACCATGTCTAAATATTACTAGTTCTCGTTGTCACTATAAAATTAGAAGTTTAGTCTCTATTGTAATGCACATTTATGTAAAATGAATAACATTTTGACCACAAAATACACCAAACAGTACACGAATATAGGTTAGGATTTTAAGAACACCGAATACCATTAGGAAATGTCACAGCGATGCCACACGACCATGTCTAAATATCGCTAGTTCTCGTTATTGTTACAATAAAATTGGTTGTCTATTCTGATGCACATTTATCCAACATGAACTACATTTTGACCACAAAATACACCAAGCAGAACACCACCAAAAAGTACACCAACACCAAACAGTACATCTACATAGATTACGATTTTAAGAACACAACAGCATTAAGAGAAGTCACAGGCTCGCCACACGACCATGTCTAAATATTACTAGTTCTCGTTGTCACTATAAAATTGGAAGTTTTGTGTCTATTTTAATGCACATTTATGTAAAATGAATTACATTTTGACCACAAAATACACCAAAAAGTACACGCATATAGGTTAGGATTTTACGAACACCGAACACCATTAGGAAATGTCACAGCGATGCCACATGACCATGTCTAAATATCACTAGTTCTCGTTATTGTTACAATAAAATTAGTTGTCTATTCTGATGCACATTTATCCAACATGAACTACATTTTGATCACAAAATACACCAAGCAGAACACCACCAAAAAGTACACCAACACCAAACAGTACATCTATATAGATTACGATTTTAAGAACACAGAACACCATTAGGAGAAGTCACAGGCTCGCCACACGACCATGTCTAAATATTACTAGTTCTCGTTGTCACTATAAAATTGGAAGTTTTGTGTCTATTTTAATGCACATTTATGTAAAATGAATTACATTTTGACCACAAAATACACCAAACAGTACACGCATATAGGTTAGGATTTTACGAACACCGAACACCATTAGGAAATGTCACAGCGATGCCACACGACCATGTCTAAATATTACTAGTTCTCGTTGTCACTATAAAATTAGAAGTTTAGTCTCTATTGTAATGCACATTTATGTAAAATGAATAACATTTTGACCACAAAATACACCAAACAGTACACGCATATAGGTTAGGATTTTAAGAACACCGAACACCATTAGGAAATGTCACAGCGATGCCACACGACCATGTCTAAATATCACTAGTTCTCGTTATTGTTACAATAAAATTAGTTGTCTATTCTGATGCACATTTATCCAACATGAACTACATTTTGACCACAAAATACACCAAGCAGAACACCACCAAAAAGTACACCAACATCAAACAGATATATTACATCCATATAGATTACAATTTTAAGAACACAGAACACCATTAGAAGTCACAGGCTCGCCACACGACCATGTTTAAATATTACTAGTTCTCGTTGTCACTATAAAATTGGAAGTTTTGATCTATTTTAATGCACATTTATGTAAAATGAATTACATTTTAACCACAAAATACACCAAACAGTACACGCATATAGGTTAGGATTTTAAGAACACCGAATACCATTAGAAAATGTCACAGCGATGCCACACGACCATGTCTAAATATTACTAGTTCTCGTTATTGTCATAATAAAATTAGAAGTTTAGTGTCTATTCTGATGCACATTTATCCAAAATGAATTACATTTTGACCACAAATTATACCAAGCAGAACACCACCAAAATGTACACCAAACAGTACACCCACAAAACGTATATATTACACCCATATAGATTACGATTTTAAGAACACAGAACACTATTAGGAGATTTTTACGATGAACTGATAACATATGAAGGTAAAATAAATCATCATGCACCGCTCAAGTCTGATTTTCCGAACATTTGGCACTCTCAACACATTAGTTACCCACTTTTCATGAATCTTATTCTGGATATCATAGAACAAGCATACGCATGTCGGGATTGTGCAAAATGACGCATGAGCAAACAAAATTCGTGACAAAAATTAGCAATTTTCGCTACTTACTGTCGTAGTATATCTATACTGAACAAAACATATTAGGAGATGTCACAGTGATGCCACACGACCATGTCTAAATATTGTTAGATCTCGTTGTTGTCACTATAAAATTAGAAGTTTAGTGTATATTCTGATGCACATTTATCTAAAATGAACTATAATTTGACCACAAAATACATCAAAGAGAACACTACCAAAAAGTATACCACACAGTACACCAAATACCAAACTGTTCGACGCCCCTGTCGACCACAGAGTTACAGAGAACTGTCGACGCCCACAGAGTTAAGAGCGCTACAGATGAGTAGTGTTGCCAGATGGCAATGAAATTCTTCAGTTTCAATGAAAATGTAGAGGTTATAAAATACGTAACGATTTATCCCAGAAGCGAAAAATTAGAAATCAGTTTCTAAATCTAATTTCAAGCGAAGAGGTGAAGTATCAATTTTTTCTAGCGGCTTGATTTACCAGATACTGAGGTACGAAATTTACAGACTTAAACGATTTTAGGGAAAGTTGTTATGTTATTTCGATTTTAATTAGAGACCTGTTTTTCGAAAAATTTTACATTCGAGAGTTTAAGTGGGCGTTTTTAAATATGCATGTTGGGATTCTTCTACAATTACGACTAATTTTTTTTTTCAATTTTAAGGTTACACTTTCAATTTTTAGTATTTTTCGTAAAATTTCGACCTTAACCTCAAAATGTCGTTGATTTCGAAATGTTGACGAAAAGTTTAAACTAGGAAATTAAATATATGTAACTGATATATATTTAAATTATTATTAAAATGTGTTTCAATAGTCAGTGAAGCTGAGTTTGGTGCATTTCAGGCAAGTCAAGGATTTTGATGGATATTTACCAAACTTGGCCCAGTGAACGAATTTAGTGCGTTGTCATGGGATTACACCGTGACATCAATAGGCCGTTTCCATGGGAGTACGACAACAATTTGACTTAACGTTGAGTGAATCCGCTAAAGATGTTTTGGGGGCTTACTCCCGCTCTAGATCTCTTGTCTGAATACCAAAAAAACGTGCACGATGTTCCCGAGGAACTAAATATTTTAATCTTAGGTGGGGCCGACGCCCGACACGTTTTAAAAACGTTGGCCAGACGATACAGATACAAGCATGTCAAGTTGAATTTCGTCCTTATTGATGGTTGCGTCGAATTGTTAGCTAAGCAGTTACTGCTGTTGAACGTCGCCCTACAATCATCAGATGAGTTGGGCCCAGTACAGAAGACGAGAACATTCATGGAATTATACGGTAATACGATAGTTAGGCCTTATGTTTCCAAGTTTCTCGCTTCGAGGGCAATCGAACTGATCAAGATGATTACGAATTACGATTATCTGAAGGAAATGATGCCTTATATCGAGTTAGACATCAAATATAAGGATAGGGACTACATGGAGAACCTAATTAAGTTTTGGTGTAGCACCAATGATGATTTTGACATATGCGACAGTTGGGACAGACGACTTGAGGAAAACTCTAGGTAAAAACATCTATTTTCTTTTGGTGGAACGGATTGCTCTTTGGTTATCTTCGAAAATTGAAATACAAATCATGTCATCATTTTCAGAGAGATATATCCCTCTGAAGCTGAGAATCTGAGATATATCTCTCTGAAGATGATAGCTTGACTGTTAGAGCGACCTTTGTTAGTGTTTTTTAATCTTTCTTGGTTTCAGGGGACAAGATTTGCATTTCAATTATTGTAAACTAAATAAAAAAAGAGAACATTATCAAAAAATTTAGGAATAGGAACGTGACATAGAAAACTGTTCTCTTCAATAGAGTATACCTGGTCGGTTAAATCGCTCCAAATTGATATTGTTACGCGCTTATCGGTTCAAATTGATTAACATGTGAATTGAATAATGCCCACTTTATTTTCAATCTCAACTCCGATCACTGCAACTGAACAATTAACTTACTTATTGACTTCTTACTGCTAGATCACTACTTAACTACACTGACTCTAACTAACTCGAGGGAAAGCTGACCGCCTTATATAGTTTTGGCTCCCGGGTTCTAGAACAAACCGGCGGATAAGGCTTATCGTTTGCCGAAATTTCGGGAACGCTTCGTTTGCTTCGTTGTCGCGGCCGCTTTCCCCTTATCAGATCTTTCTAGAAACTTTTCTTACGTACTAAATTCTACAATTCTATTCTATCTGTTCACATTGCGTTACAATATCCTAAGAATGAATGCGAGTACCAACTTCTCTCTCATCTTAGAATACTTCACGTCTCAGCGAAATGTAAATTGTCTCAACTGCTCACTCCAGAGAGTGAGCAGCTGAGACAATTTACATTTCGTTACAATATTAACTACCATAAGTGAACCACAAACCACTAAGGAAAATTTTTTCATTCATATTTCCAGGTGTTAGATACGACACTAAAGCGGGGGCCTTCGACTGGGACCTGAATATGCGTTTTCATCAAATGGGGGGCTCTCAGGTGCGCAATCAAGAATATAAAAGTTTTAGAAGCACGGGGATCGCGTTCTCCTGGTTGGAATCCGAAGTATCCAAGCCCAATCGCTCCCTAGTTTGCGCCATATTACCGAATGGGGAAAATTTTGTCCACTATGGGTATCTAGGGGACATGCAGACTGGCCCTTTCGTCACATACGGATTGGAATGCGAAGATGCGAATTTTTTGAAATCCACCCACGGTCAACGACAGTATAGAGCCACGGACGTAACCGAGAGGAATCTAAGGCAGATATTTCACGAAATTGAAAATAAAAGTAGCTACGAACACCAGACGATTTCAGATGCTCAGTTGGGGACAATCATTATGGCCGAAGACAGGAATGTTATAGATATTAAAGCTGAGAATAAAATCACGAGAGTTAAGCCAAAAAAGTGTATCGAGTTAGAAGATGTTAAGATTACTTTTATGTCGATAACGAGCTTGAATGTTATGAAATATAGGGGGGAATTCAAAAATTGCTTTAACGTTATTTACTGTGGGTCAGTCTATTTGAAACACTTGAGTAAAGAATTGATTAATAATATTTCTGCAGAGGATGCCCTAATGATGATTGAAAATCAAAGATTTGTTTTATCCCACCGAGACAAGCAGCTTGAGGAGTATGCAAATAGTATCAAGGAAACGACAGAAGGATTTCCTGTAAAGGAGATACCGTTCGACGCTATAAAAGACGATTATTGCAAATTTATTCTAAAAAAGTCTTAACTTTATAAAATAAGGGAACGTCAGTAAGAGATAATTTTATTGTAAAACGATTTTTTTTTAAATATTAATTTTAAAAATTAGTGTGTTATGGTTTCTGTTTGAAATGATTCACTTTCAATTAGAATCGTTTTATTAAAGTTTACAATATAAAACAAAATTTTTGGATTTCCTACTTTCATTTAATTTTATTTTTTTAACCATTCATCGAACCTTACGTTTACATAAACTTAAAGTGGATTTATGAAAATGATTTACTCTAAAATTATACGTCTAACCTATTTTTTGATCAAAGATAATGTAAACCTTAAGATCAGGGGAATGTGGGATCAATCGGTGGCGGTTCGCGTATAGCCACTGTGGAACTGCAGCACCCCCAATTTCGCTTACGAGTTTTTTTCTCAAAATTTTCCGAAGACTTTTCCTTAAACAATTTTTTGTAGAGATTTCTTTTTACAGAAATATCAAGTTTCTTTTATGAAGTTACTTGATTTTAAAATCTATTTTAATTTTTTTTTCTAATTGTAAAAATTTTGAGAAAATAATTAAAATTTCAAAATAACTTCTAAATACAATTCTTGTATTTTAATATTTCTCTGAAAGAAAATTTCGAAGTTTTTACTTGAAATCTCAATTTTAACTTATTTGTATAAAAAATTTGAGTTTCTTTTAGATATTTCGATTTATTTAGGAAAACTTAAATTTTTTCTGCGAGCTTTCCATTTTTCCTAAATATTTTATAAAAATAATTTTACAAATTCCTATTTTTTCTGAAAATTTCTTAAAATTTCTTCTCAAAATTTCAACTTTTCCAGATTTTTTTGTTTCTCTAATTTGCTTTAAAAATGTCAAGTTTTTCCACTAGACTTTCGGCATTTCACAGTTTATTTTATTTTCTAATTTTGCCAAGTTGCATAAAAAAAAGAAAACTTTTGAGAAAAATAATGAAACTTCAAGAAAAAATGAACCTTGTAAATTTCAACATTTTTGCGATATTATTTTTTTTTCTAAAAAAACTACTACTATTGTAGGATCAAAGAAAGTTCTGAATCGAAGTTTCCAATTTTTCCAAAAATGTTAAATTTATTCTTTAAATTCTCAAGTTCGAAATTAAAGAATAAGAGCAAATTTCGAAGAAAAAGCAGACAATATTTCTAAAAAAAGTTGAGATTTCTTATTTGTATACAAAATTTTTGAAATAAAAAATAATTTGGGAATCAAAGAAAAAAAAATATCAAAAATACTTCTAAAATTTCGATTTTTAAAGTGGGAATTATTGAAATGTTCGAGAAAAAGAATCAACATTTCAAGAAGTCTCAAAATTTAGAAAATAAAAACAGCTAAAATGTTCCAAAAAAAATTAATCAACAATTTAATGCTTGAAGTCAATATTTTGAGATTATAATTTAAATTTTGACAATTTATTTGTATATAAACTGCAAGTAAGGTGTCGGGATTGGTATTCTCTATTTCATTCACAAAATTTTTTCCATTTCTTTTTGCTTAGCGCTAAAATTTTTGCTTCGTTTAGGTTTAATTGTCTCTTTCTGATTAATTTATCAATGATGTCATCCCATCTTTCTTTAGGTCTGCCTCTACGTCTCCGGTCCGATGTTCTTGCTTCCCATATTTTCTTTACTTGCATGTTATCTTTCATCCTTTGTATATGTCCCCACCAACCTAATTGTTTTTCTTCGACAATTTCTAATACAGGCTTAGCATCCAGTTCTTCCCTCACTTTTTGATTTCTTATTCGATCTCTTCTACTTATTCCCTTTATCGCTCTTAAGAACTTCATCTCGACTGCTTGTATCCGGCTTTTCATTCTCTCCGTCAAAACCCAGGTTTCACTTCCTAATAGTAGTATAGGCTGGAAAATAGTCTTGTATACCAACATTTTCGTATTTTTGGATATTTCTTTCTTCTTGACTATGGTTGCACACATACTGTAATATGCTTTAAGTGCTTTCTCTATGCGTTCATTGATGTCCTTATCCTGATTTCCTTTATTATCTATTATTACTCCTAAATATTTAAATTCCTTGACCTGCTGTATATCCTTATTTTCCAATCGTATATTTATTTTTTTATTTTCATCTTCTGTTATCGCCATTACTTTTGTTTTATTGACATTTATTTTCATTTGTTTAGATTCTAGAGCATCTTTCCATATTTCTAAGTTAGTTTGTAGGTCTTCGGGTGAATTGGCCATTATTACTATATCATCTGCAAATGCACATTCTTTTATACAAACTTTTTGTAGATTGTAGTATCCTACTTGTAGGCCTGCTGTTTTAGTACATGTTTGTTTGATTATGTCATCTATCAGGATAATGAATAGTAATGAGCTAAGTACTCCTCCCTGTCGTAAACCATCGCTTGTGTAGAAAGTGGAAGAGTGCATATTTCGCGTTCTGACGTAATTTGCATTTCCCTCATATATGCTTTTTATTCCAGCAATTAATTATCGGCTGACTCCTCGTTGTTCCAAACTTATCCATATTTCTTTTCTGGGTGCTCTGTCAAAAGCCTTTTCAAGATCAATGAACGCGAGATATGCCTCTCTCCGTTGTCTTAATATTTTATCCGTAAGTTGTTTTATCGTGAATATATGGTCCTGTATACTATGGCCTCTTCTAAATCCACTTTGGGATACACTTAATTGCGTTTCTATGACTAAACGGAGCCTGTTTGCTAACACCCTTTTCATATATCTTTGCTACCGTGCTCAATAAAGTTATACCTCGATAATTTTGGCATTGTTTTCTATCTCCCTTTTTATATATGGGCATAATAACAGCTATTCCCCAATCTTTAGGTATTTTTCCTTTTATCCATGACTTATTACAAATGTTGTACAATAGTTTTACACCTTCCTTCCCCATGTGTTTAATCATTTCTGGTGTTATTCCATCATGCCCGGGTGCTTTTCCACATTTTGTTGCCTTGATTGCTTCTTCAACTTCCTCTATCGTAAGTACTTCATTTTCTTCATCTGCTATTATGTCATTTGTTGTTACTTCTTTGCCTTCATGTATCTCTGTTTCCAGTGGATTTAATAGTTCGTAAAAGTATTCTTTCCATCTGTTCATAATTAAATTCTCATCTTTTAGCAACGCGCCTTCTTTGCTTGTTATAGTCGTTATTTTCTTTTCCTTTTCTTATTGTCTTCACTGCTTTATAAAATAGTTTGCGATCTCCTTTATTTGTCTCCTCCATTTTTTTCCCAAAACATTCCCATGCCTTCTGTTTAGCTTCCAAAACCATTTTTTTTTACTTTGGTTCTTTTCTCCTTATACAAAGAGTATTTTTGTGCGGTGTTATTATTTAAGTACTCTTTCCACGCTTGTTTCTTTAATTTAACTTCTTTTTTGATTTCATCGCTCCACCAGGCAGTTAACTTTTTATTGGCGTTAGTTGTAATCGTGCCACATGCTTGTTTAGCTGCTTCTATTATTACCTCCTTAAATATTTGCCATATGTCTTCAATATCTTTTTGTTCAATCTCTTTTTCTATATCACTTATTTTTCCCTCAATAATTTGGTGATAATTGTTTGCTATATCTTTTTCTCTTAATCTGTATGTTTTAATATTTTCTTTTTTTTACTGGTGCAGTTTCGGGTCGTTCGTTGTCACTCCTACACTTCTTCTTTTTCCTAATTTTTGCTACAATCAGGTAATGATCACTAAATATTTCCGCACTTCTTTTGACTCTTACATCCGTGATCGATTTCCTATTATTTCTTTGCACAAGTACGTAGTCAATTATGGATCTTTCTCTTCTGTTTTCCGCTATTCTTGTAAATTTATGTATATCCTGGTGTTCATAAAACGTATTTGTTATTATGAGATCGTTCAATATGCAATATTCTATCATTCTTAATCCATTGTTGTTTATTTTTGTTTCCCCACAGTTTCCAATCACATTTCTATTCTCTCTTTTACCCACCCTACTGTTAAAATCTCTCATTACGATAATTTTACCTTTACCTGTCTCCGTGGCCAATGTTAGTGCCTCCCAGAATTGATCTTTATTACTCGCTAAATCATCTTCTTTTGGTCCGTACACTATTATTATGCATATTCGTTCCCCATAAATATCATCAAATTCTATTTTTAGTATTCTTTCCGAAATGCCTTCCCAATTTAGTATATTATCTACTAATCCTTTCTCTATTATGCACCCAACCCCTGCCGCAGCATATTTATTTTGTTCTACTCCACTGTATATTAAAAGATGCCCATTTTTTAGCACTAGTTCCCCTTGCCCCTTCTTCTTCGTTTCTGTTATTGTTAATATTTGGATCCCTGTCCTTTCAAATTCTTCTATTAGTTCCTCCTCTTTTCCCCTTAGTCCTCTAACATTCCATGTTCCCACTTTCCAAATTTCTTTTCCTGTTATTTCCTTTTTATTTATTTTTTCTATTGTTGTGTTTTTATGTGTTTTCCGTATCCATTTTCATTGCCTTGTTCGTCATCATACTATTTATCTCTTTAGATTTATTGCTCAGTTTTTTGAATTTGTATTTTCTAATTTTTCCTCGATTTTGTTCCATTTCCAAGTTTCTCCATCAACTATTATCTTGTTATATCCCATTTTGATATGCTTACCCATGCGTTTCTCCTCTTCTGTTTTATTTTTTAGTTGTCTCTGCTTCTCCCTTTCTTTATGCGTCAAGTCTTCATTTGTGAAAATTTTTTCATTAATTTTTCTAAGTTTTGATTTGTTTTTCATAATCTGCTTCTTTTCTTGTTCATTTTGCAGTTTCACAAGATATATATTTCTACCAATTTTGTAAGCTTCTTCAACTTTGGTTTGTATTTCTAGTTTTTCTTTAAAGAGATTTTCCATTTCTGTAATTAAAATTGCATTGTCGTTTGTATTTACTGTTAGACCGTTGACAATTAACTCACTTATCATTGACTTCTACTAACTCACTAATTACATTGACTCTAACTGACTGACTCGAGGGAAAGCTGACCGCCTTTTTATAGTTTTGGCCGCCGGCTTCCAGAATTTTCGGCAGATAAGGCTTATCGAATGCCGAAATTTCTGGAATGCTTATCTGCCGTTTGTTTCGTTATCGCGGCCGCTTTCCCCTTATCAGAACCTTCTAGAAACTTTTTTTAATTTACTAAATTCTACAATTCTAATCTAAATCATATTTCATCTATTTACATTGCGTTACAATATTTTCGAAAATGGAGATATTTTTAAAAGAGTATACACAGATTTTCGGAAAAGTCAATACTTAAAAATAAAGTTGAAATTAGAAATCAAAATTTTGGAATACAACCGAAGTGTGGTCTTATCAAAAACGCAACATTATTCGAAAATTTTCATTATCAAGTTTTCTGAGAAATCTAAAATTTTCGAAGTTACATTTTGAAAATGTCGAACTTTTAAAAAGTTAAAATTTTGAAGAAATCGACATTTTGGATCAAACAAAAAACGTTGTCGCAGCACCCCCATTAGATTTGGCTACGAGCCGCCACTGGGATCAATAGAATGTGGGATCAATAGAATGTGGGATCAGCAGAATGTGGGATCAATAGAATGTGGGTTCAATAGAATGTGGGATCAATAGAATGTGGGATCAATAAAACGTGGTATCCATAATACCTCAACAATTTATTACAATCATGAAATTCTAACAGTAAAAATATTTCCATTTGAATAACAAAGAATAAATTACAAGGCAATTAGGTCAACTTCTTATATTCATGTAAGATGTCTTTATTCCTCTTTCCATGTTTTCTGATTGTTGATAACGGTTTGGGGTACAAATCGAAAATTCCAATGTTAATTATAAACGTCCCATATTTGGTATCTATCAAATGCTTCATTGGCAGATAACTCCTAAAAACCATTCATTTCTAAATAATACAAATAAAACCATAATTAATTAATAATTTAATTAATTAATTAACGAACAGAATCGATAAGTTGCCTAAAAAAATTATAATTTGGGGATAATTTTACTTTTTAGAACATATGCATATGGTGCCATTTTGAAGTTAAATCCGATACAAAAAAGAAATTTGTTTAACACTTAGTCCATTGGGGAGAGTATCTACAATGTGACAAATAGACTAAACTTTCATAAAAACACAAAAAAACATGTTATTAGCACTTAGTCGATTTATCAATTCTGCTCTTCAATTACTAAAATCTCTTCCATTATCAAAAATCAGCATCATTTAAAAATTGAAATACAAATATTATCCCTCGAAATCAAGAAAAATTTAAAAAAAAACAACAAAAGTTGCTCTAAGGCGTTTTGACAGCCAAACTATCATCTTCAGAGAGTTACATTTAAACTTAGGCAACCAAAACTACTTCTACTCAGTTTAAGCGTTGATTGTATACATATACAGGGTGTTACAAAAGTCCGGGCCGCTACTTCAGGAGCATATTCTACACATTAAAATATGAAAAATGTTGAAATACATTTGTTTCTTTAAATTGCCTCCTAACGGAGATATGACCATTTAAAGATGGCGCCCCTAAAGTGGTTTCTTTACTACAAAAAGTTAACGGTTAGTAGCAAAGTCATGAAATTGGGCAAGCAGTTAAAGAATTGGATTAGGCATATTCTCATGTAACATATTTTTTAAATAAGCAGTAGCGTGGTGTGTAGGGAGTTGCCCGCGATTATTTTTTGCCGTAACTTTTTTGTATCGCAATATTTCGATACAAAGGTGCCATAATCGTAAAAAGCAACATTTTTTATACAAAAAAGGTACTCTTTCTCAAAGTCGCTAAAAGTAACCGTTTCCGAGAAAAAGGCGTTTAAATAATCCTATCCCGTCTTCGAAATTCTAACTAATTTGTATAAGAAAAAATAAGTTGGTCATGCAAACTGATCGTAAAGAAAACAATTGTACTTGACAATATCTGCCAGAGATTGACGTTGTGTCACTGATAAAATTTGGTCGTAAGCTGTAAACTTTAGCAGTTTTTGTTGTCAATAGTAAGTGTAGTAGTTTTTTAACTTTTCATTATTTTGATAAAATGGACTATTCAAATCAAGAAATGGCCGATATGCATTTAATGTACGGGCTTGCAAATTGTAATCGTGCTGAAGTAAGACGGCTTTATGCTGAACGTTTTCCTAATAGACACCTACCAGGAGAAAAATTGTTCCAGAAAATTCATGCTCGTTTATGTGAAACAGGAAATTTTGTTTTCAAAGGCGAACGTGTTGGAAGGCCAAACGCAGAAGTTGCTAATTTAGAGGAGCGTGTGCTTCAGCGAGTTGAAGAAGATCCATGTGTCAGCACTAGACAACTTGCTTTAGCCGAAGGAGTAAATCACGTAACTATCTGGCGAATTTTGAAATTTTACCAATTTTACCCCTATCATTTTCAAAGAGTGCAAGGGTTACTTGCTGCTGATTATCCTCTAAGAATAGAATTTTGCAACTGGCTATTGCATAAGATCGCTGAAAATGAGAACTTTCCATCGCTCATATTATTTACGGACGAAGCGGGTTTTACCAGAAACGGGATACTTAACTTTCACAACATGCATCAGTGGCAAGTTGAAAATCCCAATGCAGTTATTCAGTCGAGACATCAGCAACATTTTTCACTTAACATTTGGGGAGGAATAATAGGGGACTCTATAATTGGACCGTTTTTTTTACCTCATAGGTTAACAGGAGCATCATATAAACATTTTTTGCAAACAGAGTTACCCGTGTTGCTTGAAAATGTTCCACTCATAACAAGACAGCGAATGTGGATAATGCACGATGGGGCACCTGCCCATTTTAGTGCAGTTGCTAGGGAATTTTTGAATAACAACTATCATCAACGATGGATAATAGGTCGAGGAGGTCCGATACCATGGCCAGCTAGGTCTCCTGACCTCAACCCACTCGATTTCCACTTATGGGGACATCTAAAGCAGATCGTCTACTCCACACCAGTTGACAATATCAATGATCTTCGTGAACGAATTGAAAATGGGTTCAACCAGATTCACAATACACCAGACATTTGCGAAAGAGTAAAGAGTTCCCTTAGAAGACGAGCCGAGCAATGTATTGCTGCAGGGGGCAGTAATTTCGAACACTTGCTTTGATTTTTTTTTTCTTAATTTTGTACTATTTTTATATCAATGCAGTTAGTAGTGGATAAATTAGAAATTTGCAAAACGAATTCTAATAAATGCAACAATTTTGTTTAAACGCTTTTTTCTCAGAAACGGTTACTTTTAGCGACTTTGAGAAAGAGTACCTTTTTTGTATAAAAATGTTGCTTTTTACGATTATGGCACTTTTGTGTCGAAATATTGCAATACAAAAAAGTTACGGCAAAAAATAATCGCGGGCAACCCCCTACACACCACGCTACTGCTTATTTAAAAAATATGTTACATGAGAATATGCCTAATCCAATTCTTTAACTGCTTGCCCAATTTCATGACCTTGCTACTAACCGTTAACTTTTTGTAGTAAAAAAAACCACTTTAGGGGCGCCATCTTTAAATGGCCATATCTCCGTTAGGAGGCAATTTAAAGAAAAAAATGTATTTCAACATTTTTCATATTTTAATGTGTAGAATATGCTCCTGAAGTAGCGGCCCGGACTTTTGTAACACCCTGTATATTCAATCAACGGTTTAAGTGACGCCACATGGAGTAAATTATACCTTTCCTCTCTTGTTATCCTCTTCAGCGTAATCATCAAAGAACAATCCTTGGCGACGGCAGATATAAGATAAGGTGAAAATGCCAAATCGTCCAACTGTTTATTAGGTTCGCTCCCAGATATTTTCATGATGATACACTTTGGGCACGCCCCTTTATACCCCTCTATTCTCATCAACACCTCCTTTAACATAACCATACTCTCGTCGATTTTTATTCAGCTGCAACAATTTCCTATAATATTCAGTCCCTTCGGCATCGAGCATTTGCGCCGACAATATTTTCTCTAAAACGCAACCCTTCGGCAAGTTATATCGTTTATCGTTGTTCAAAATGATATCGTCCCATTTACAGAACAACTGTTCGCTGCAGCTCTCATTTTTATCTTGCAAATTACACAGTAAACATTTCGTGATTAAATTACAAAATTCCAACTGTAGGCTAAAATGTAACAAGTTAACCCGATAGGGGGGAGGTTGCCTGATTGTAATACTCGCTGGTCGACTGTGTGTAATTCGAAAAAAGATCCTGGAGTATCTTTTGGGATATTTCCCGTTCACTGCTGTCGCTGTAGTGGAGTCGACCATTTTTAAAAATTCGGAAGTTATTCTGAGGACATTCTATAAGACCAGCGATGGCTTTAGTCATTAAGTCTTCATTTCTAAAATGAGAGGGATTAGTAAGGACGCCAACTTAAACAGTTTAATATAATCAACATTCGTAGTGTTAAATGCAGAGAATGGTGCGAGGAAGGATAAGCAATTAGTTAAACTGTAAATAGAGATGCAAGGGAAAATAACAGAGACAAAGAAGCTGAACACAAATAACATCAAAAGCTGAACCGTGATCAATAATAATTGAACTCAGAACACAAGATACTTTGGGGTATTGTCCAAGTTTGGCCAAATTTTGATTTTAATCTCAAAGTTGCGATTTTCTCGAAGTTGCTTCTTTTAAAATTCCAATTTAACGTTAAAATTGACTTCTTTCTTGTTGATATTGAATTCGAAAATTCAAACAAATTTTAAAAAAATGTCTTTTTTTTTGGTGGAATGGACTGGTCCTTGGTTATCTCCAAAAATTGAAATACTGTTACGGGCTTTATCGGGTTCGAATAGATTACTACGTGTGAATTACACCACTTTATTACCAAATTAACTCGGCACACTTCAACTGAACAGTAACTCACTTATTATTTACTAATTGCTAACCCACTAACTACACTGACTTCGAACTGACTGACTCGAGGGAAAGCTCGAGTATAGTTTTGGCCCCCGGCTTCTAGAACTTTTCGGCAGAGAAGGCTTATCGTTTGCCGAAATTTCTGGAACGCTTATCTGCCATTTGTTTCGTTATCGCGGCCGCTTTCCCCTTATCAGATCCTTCTAGAAACTTTTTCTATTTACTAAATTCTACAATTCTATTCTAAATCCTATTTCATCTATTTACATTGCGTTACAATACAAATACTTCTTGATTTCAAGGGACAAGATTTGTATTTCAACAAATTTTCAGAAAAAAAAAATACAAATTTCGAAAAAACTATTCAAAGAATGTTCTTGAAATAACCACCTTTTGAAATTTCGACTTTTTCAATATCTGATTATTCCCCCCTTTTTTCTTAAAGAAATATCAGATGTTACACATTCGATTTTTCAAGCTTTGCCTTCAAATTTCGATTTTATTTCCACCCTTCAAATTTCGACTTTATTTCCACACTTCAAATTTCGATTTTATTTCCACACTTCAAATTTCGATTTTATTTCCACACTTCAAATTTCGACTTTATTTCCACACTTCAAATTTCGACTTTATTTCCACCCTTCAAATTTCGATTTTATTTCCACACTTCAAATTTCGTCTTTGTTTCCACACTTCAAATTTCGACTTTATTTCCACACTTCAAATTTCGATTTTATTTCCACACTTCAAATTTTCATTTTATTTCCACACTTCAAATTTTCCGTTTAAAATGTAAGGAACAAAATCAAAAATTTGTGTTCAAAGCTGGAGGCCCAAAATTGTAAATAAAACCTTATTTGGAATAAAATTTTAGATTTAAAAAAACCAGAATTTTGGTGGAACGGACTGGTCCTTGGTTATCTTCAAAAATTGAAATACAGTATCTTTTTGAAGATAATAGCTTGAAAAATTGAAACACAGAACTTGTCCCCTGAAACCAAGAAAAATTAAAAAACACAACAAAGGTTGCTCCTTGGTTTCAGGGGACAAGTTCTGTGTTTCAATTTTTGAAGATAACCAAGGACCAGTCCGTTCCATCAAAAATAATAGCTTGGCTATCGAAACGCGTTAGAGTTGTTGTGTTTTTAATTTTTGTTGGTTTCAGGGGACAAGATTTGTATTTCAATTTTTTTAAAAACTAGAAATTCCAGGACAATTTGAAAACTTCATAACTACTAAACTTTATTAACGATTAAAACTTGAGAGCTACTGATTTCTTTTTATTAGAAGTGTTGTTGTGACCAATTCTTTAAGAAACTAGTTTCCCTTCAGCAGAAGTGGTATTTTTCTGTAAACAACCCAATTATCTGGTTAGATTGAACCCCCAAGCAACCCAGAAACACATCCAAATAGCTCAGAATAATATAAATACCCAGAAAATAAGTCCCTTGGGCAGTAGCTGCTAATCTTATTTATTTTGTGATCTCCCCACTAAAAAAATAACATTACCAGTTCGACATCAACCCAAACCGAATCGAACTGTATTCCATTACCTTCTTATACTGATGCAAACAGTATATACACTTGGGGAGCGATCTCTCACTTAGGGGCAACCAACCCTGCTTAGGTTTTATCTCTATGGCAAAAGTATCGCTTATGGAACCAAAAGGAAAGTAATCGATCGGTAAATAGGTAAAATCCATGAATAGGACTGCCCTCCCTGCTTTTAGCATTTTGTGCTTTCTAAAATCTAAAACATAAGCCACTATTACCCTCACATGTCTTTGTTGTGTTCAGTTTTTGATACTTTAACGAAATTATTTTTTTTTTAAAGTTTAATCCACTCGCAAAGGGTATGCTTTCAAAACACTGCGAGTAGGATGCGGAAACAAGGATAGATGGCGATGAATCGCCTTCTTAAACAAAGGATAGATTGTAATTTTTGGGGAAAATTCCTTTCGTTAACGCGTTCCATAGCTTGGAAGTTCTATAGAAAACAGAGTCTCGTAGACCATATTGTTAGAAACTTTATTTATCTTTTGAATTTGGCGCATTAAAGCAAATAGGAGCATCGAACAATCAGTCATTGATGCGTGGGTCTTACGCATCGACTGCATGTACGAGAGCTAGATGTAAAACTCTTCAAACTGTTTATGCGTAACTCTGTTCTATTAATAGATCAGCCGCCAAGCTTAAATATTTTTAGGAGAATCTAACAATATACTTAATAAGTATGTGACGTAGACAGAAGTCCCACTGTGTCAAGCTGGACCGCACAGGAATTTGCTGTCTCCGACACTGTCTTGTATGCCTCAAGAATCTTGCCCTTGGGATCAATCCTATTAGTTCCTGCGAACATTAATTATGTAATATTTCGTTAAAGCATCAAAAACTGAACACAACGAATTTATTTCAGCTTATCGAAGCTAAAATAAAAATTACACAAAATTATTCTGTGTTATTCAAGATAATTTTGGTGGAACGGACTAGTCTTTGATTATCTTTCAAAATTGAAATACAAATCTTGTCCCCTGAAACCAAGAAAGATTAAAAAACAAAACTTTGCTCCGAGTTTGTTGTGTTTTTTAATCTTTCTTGGTTTCAGGGGACAAGATTTGTACTTCAATTCAAGATGAGTCAATATATTTTATTAATTTTATTTAACAGCTAAAATAAAAAATACACAAAATATTTTATGTAATTCAAGACGAGTCAATATAGTTTATTAATTTTATTTAACATTTCTGCAACCCAGTTTTGAAATATTTGAATTTTCATTAAAAATTGTTGACAATTTCTGAAACAAAAATATTACATTACACAAACTTATTTTAGTTTATCGAGCTAAAATGCAAATTACACAAAATATTTTGTGTAATTCAAGATGAGTCAATATAGTTTATTAATTTTATTTAACATTTCTGCGAATCAATTTGGAAATATTTAAATTTTTAGTCACGAAAGTTGACAATATTCAATGTGACTACGTGATATCTAAATTCTTTAAAAAATGTTAAATAAAATACATGTAAGGTTTGACCAATGAGTCAACAATGAATAACTCAATAAGAATCTGGAACAGAAAAAAAATTACATTCTGAAGGTTAGTTGTACAGGGCAAAGTTTACCTGGACGGTAGATTTCCAGTCTTTTCTCCAAGACACGTACTTGCTGACGAGATATAAATACAGGAATTGCATTCGATACGTATCTTTCGCCAAGCAGTGGCCTCACTACTCTCATATAAAAATCTAATTCGTTAAGATCCTTACAACTGAATCGCTCAAAATAATAGGTAAGTAATTCTACTAGGAAACTGATTATTAAACCCATTAGAGAGCGAGGCCTAGAAATCTTCCTTATGCTAAGAACTTTTTTCTGCTTCGGTAGAGTTAAAACTAAATGGGAATTGCCTTCGCCCCTGTACTCCCAATCATCGGGGACATCAAAATTTACGTAGCTGACGATCGGAAACATGTTTCCTATCAGCTAGAACAACACCGCCGGGAAACGATAAAACACCACTCGGAAACGCCAAAATAACACCACTCGGAAACGCAAAAATAACACCACTCGGAAACGCTAAAATAACACCACTCGGAAACACTAACATTCATAAATTTCATTAAAGAGAACGATCGAGTACAACAAAATAATTTGACCACTGGCACCATTTTAACATAAACTTTAAACTGGTCGTTCAACACCCGGTTTAATTTGCGTCATTGCGTTCAATTAATTTGATAATTTGGACATCGAATTAAAAACAAGATGAAATAAAAATGACGTGCAAAAATATAAACATAACCTCTTCTTGACAGATTGACAGTTAACCTCAAAACTGAAACGTCAAAATTCATAGAACTTAGGCGCATAGATGTATGTTGTAGCCTTAAACTCTGTGATCTCAAGAATAATATTTGATTTATCTTCTGATTTTGTGCAAACAAACTATTAGAATTAATTGTGCGCGAGTTTTTACAGTAGAATAAATATTAAAAAAGCCCTAAATTATATCAACGTAAAAACTAAATATATTTCTAAATGAGTTACTAGTGTATCAATGATGGCGTAGCCCTCTAGTGATTACCGCTTAAACTATAAAGACGAGTAATTTAATGTTTTATTAATATACTAATTTTCATCGTTTACATTCAATCGTATTAGTTATTTTGTCGTATATTATCATATTTATTTACAAAATACTCCTTTATAGGTAATTTATCTCTCCAATTGTCAACAAACCAGAAAAAATTTAAATATTTCCAAACTGGGCCGAAGAAATGTTAAATAAATTGAAAAAAAACATAATATTTCCGGTCAATAAGGGTCTACCATGGAGAATAAAATTATCTCTCCAAGTAATACGAAATATTCGCAATTTAATATATTTCATGAAAATGCGTAGCGAGTTCCCTACGTCGTTGATTATCGACTAGTTGTCCAAAAACGGTCAATTACAAATCTCTATAAAGCCAACCAAATGCGAATAAAGTTATTTGTATTTTAATGAATCTCAATGCCTTGGAAAATCTTGCATTATAGAAAATCCTACGCATTTATTATGTTTGAGTAGGATTCCAGTAATTTTCTCCCACGTTCATCCTTTTTTAAAGAATGGTGAAGCTTCTGATGGAACGGACTAGTCCTCGGTTATCTTCAAATATTGATGTACAGATCTTGCCCCCTGAATCCAAAATAGATTGTGTTTTTTAATCTTATTTCAGGAGACAAGATTTGTATATCAATTTATTATGATGAGGCTTATCAATAAGGTGGTTTTCGCTAGGGAGTCCTATAAGCAGGAGATGAATCGGTAACGTAATTTGTCAAATGAAAATGGGATTGATTACCACCATATATGTAATACTTCTATATGGCGTGTTGCGTATAATCGCCACTACAAAATGCGTTGTCAAAAAGGTGAGATGAAAGTATATGTCGTACTCTTTGGAGGACAAGCATTCATTCATATATAGCGGGAACAGATGACAAGATGGGCGGGAACACTAATAAATGAATAACAACAAAGATAACTGACGAGAAGCGGGATTGGTTAATAAATTCTGTCCTCCAAAAAGACAAACATATATATCCGTCGCGCCTTTTGAACACAATCGAAGGTACAAAACACGCCATATAGAAGTATTACATATATGATTACCACCCACTGACATCAGCGGCCTCTGTTGTGTATTACCAGCAAGTTTTGCTCGAAAACTATAAAATGAGACCTTAAATTGAACCTACTGATGTGACGAGCGCGGATCGACGGCACGCGCTAAAGAAGGTGGACCGAGTAGCCTTCTTTAGAGTGACTGCTGTCGATCACGGACGCCTGCCATCGGAGGTGAATTGAGTAGCTTTCGATCAGCGGTCTCCGCAGCTCACAAAATTATCAACACAGTAATGTTCCCTAAAAGACGGCGGTCAAAGGAACGAAAGTTTCGGAACCGCGTTAAACTACCAAAGAACCATGATTTGAACCTACTGATGTCAATGGATGGTGGTAGTCGTAGGTACAACGTATCCAAACCATCACATCGCTGTCGATGTTAACCTTTTTTTGCGCTTTTCCTAGAAAAGCGTGTCTAGTACATACTTTATTCATTTTTTAGTCAAGGGAGGAGTGTCCGCCGCTGAAGTTAAAACTACTTCAATCTGTTAGGTGAACGTTTTAACTACTCGTTCGGCAATGTTTGACCTACCATAAAAATAGAATTCTGTGGTGTTTGTATTTGCGGATTAATAGATGGCGCTGCGAACAGTGGAAGGTTTTCAATCCCACTTTCAAAGTACGGCGTAACGCTACCTTACCTTCTAGATAACCATCGTTTTCGCCTAGAGTTTGAAGGTTAACTAACCTAATCTAAACTAACCTGACCTTTCCTAACCGAACCTAATTTAACCTAACCTAACCTAACCTAGCTTAACGTAACCTAACCTAATTTAACATAACCTAACTTAACCGAACCTAACCTAATTAGGTTTAAAATAAATGAGAAGCTGCGTCAAAAATAAACTTTTATTTTTATATTTACTGCGTAAACGAATCATACACATCTAATTAAAAAGTGTTCTATAAATTTTAAAATAAACTACATTTTCCTTACAACTACTCCTTCCTATAGGCCTTCCATAATAAGGATAGGTACGCCAAAAACCTAAATATTATGATTAGTAGGACTAGTGCGATTATATCCCAGTTGAAATTGTCCTAAAACGTTTTAATTAATGCAACTGGATTTTAAAATGGTTCAATTTACCTCGCTAAAATTGTAAACTTCAAGAACAGTGTGTCCATCAGCGGGACAAGTTGCATTCGTCGCCGTACAATCGATACCTGTCACGTTCCCCCATTGATTGATCATCAAAGCTTCGTTTCCGTATTTAAACCAAGAAAAATATGACAGCCATTTGAGGTATATCGGAATTGAGCTGGAAACAACCGAATACAAATCACTCGTTTTAACGTTTACTCAAATCTGCTTTCTAGTTGCGAAATCTAGGTGTCTGAACAAGTTGATTGCCGTGTGGTGGCGCTTCATACTAAAAAATACTTCGCTTCTTGTCAAGTACAAACTCATAAGACTCAGGCGTTGAGTGATAAATTTATCACTCGACGGTTCAGGTTAGATTAACAATAAAATAGTGCTTGGAGCTCGGTTTTAAAGCCCATTCTAGTTCATATCAAATCAAAATGGCTCTAATTTTATCGAAAGTTGAGGTATTACTCATTTAATATTTAAGAAGAACCCACTTGGAGCTCGGTTTCAAAGCCCATTCTAGCTCATGTCAAATCAAAATTGCTCTAACTTTATCGAAAGTTGAGATATTATTTATTTAATATTTAAGAAGAACCCACTTGGAGCTCGGTTTCAAAGCCCATTCTAGCTCATGTTAAATCAAAATTGCTCTAATTTTATCGAAAGTTGAGGTATTACTCACTTAATATTTAAGAAGAACCCACCAAAGAGAAGAAAAGGGACGATCAATGGCGGTCCTATCGAAAGCGCCATTGAAACGCTGCTGGCAAAACAGGAAATCAAATAACCTGCAAAGCTCACCTGCGATCATACTGATATTTCTCTGATCTATCTTACCAAAGCTAGTCGAAACGTTGGCCACCAGAATGACGATCCCAGTGGCGATCAAAAACCTCGTAAAATCCGGATTCAATCCCACCAAATAATACGAAAGAGCTGTAAACAGTATCGGGATTAAGGTAAACAACGGCGCTTCCGCCAAAGTTTTGCAAATGAAATAGACGTCCGTCCGGTACATGCCGCTTCCTGTGCTCCCTCAAAAATATCGGCAGCTCCGAACAAAACACCTAAAAACTGACGATTAAACAAGACACATCATAATGGTTAGAACTCACGTGGACGACGGCGAAGACGTTCTGGAACGTCATATTCGTTAGAAATATGAACAGAGCACCGTTGATGTTCATGACGCCGTCCGGGGTGAGTCTCTGGCCGAAGTAGATCGCCCCAAAAACCAAGGCGACCATCTAGAAATGCGCGTTTAGTCGTTAAGTTGTTAAGTTGGTATGTTCAGTTGTTCAGTTAAGTTGTTAGGTTGTTAAGTTGTTTTTTTTTTAAGTTTAATCCACTCGCAAGGGGTAACTCGCCATTAGGCTTTCAAAGCACTGCGAGTAGGATGCGGAAACAAGGATAGATGGCGATGAACCGCCTTCTTAAACAAGGATAGGTTGTAATTTTTGGGGAAAATTCCTTTCGGTAACAAGTTCCAGTAACTTGGAAGTTCTATAGAAAAAAGAGTCTCCGTAGACTGTGTCAAGCTGGACCGCACAGGAATTTGCTGTCTCCGACTGTTGAGTACGCCTCAAGAGTATTGCCCTTGGGGGATCAATCCTATTAGTTCCTGCGAGCTACTTCCATGATAGTACTTGTAGAAAAAAGAGACAAATCACCAACCATACGCCTGTTCTCTAGTGTTTCGAGAGAATCGGTCAGACTCTTGTCTCGATTAGGCGAATCGCTCTTTGAATTGAATCCAAGAGAGCTAAAGTGTGTTTTGGGGCTGAACATGGCCAAACATGAGAACAGTATTGGCTAGTGCTAACTTGAGCTCTGTATAGTGTTAATAGCTGATGAGATGTGAAGTAACTTAAGTTGTTAAGTCAAGAATACTCACTATGGTTTGCAACAGCCTCACTTTAAGGATCATGGGTTCCTTCATGATGCTAATCCAGGATCGCCAAAGTACGGCCCGGAATTGGGCGAACCACGACGCTTTGTACGGATTGGTGTGGATTTCTGTTTGGTAACCAACACTGGCGGCGTCTTGGCGACTGGTCTGTGAACATTAAAATTTGAGCAAATATTTTGCAAGCTGCGTCATTTTGAATGTTTTTTTTTTACAACTGCTAATAGTTTTCAGACTGTAACTGTCATCGAAAGACTTCGAAGATCCAAACGTGAATTTCTCAACCTTCACTGATGAGATTCCCAAATTGGGGGACCCCAAATATGAAGACCTTTTCTTTAGTCGATAAAATTGATTAATTTTTTTTTTGCTCGCAACATTGGTCCCATATCAGCTTAGGGCCTTGATTTCGGACTTACCATGGTGGCGATTTCAATGGCCAATTTGGCTCCTAACTCACTTCGCTCGAACTTGTCGCAGATCATGTTGATGGCGTGCCTACAGGATTCCTCCTTGCCGGGGGCTATGGCCAAAAGTTGGATGTAGTAGTCCGCCGGATTGTAGTTTTTGGGGCACGGCGCCTCCAACCTAAATAATAATGGATCCACATCAATAACAAATAATGTGTTGTGTCTTGTATTTAACATTAGGGATGTCGATCTGAGATGGATTAATCGAAAAATCGATTTTTTCAAGTCTCAAGGTCGATTTTTTAGATCGATCTCGAATACAAGATTGATCTAATGAACGATTCAAAAATCCTAAGAATCGGATCGATTTACCTTAGATGCAGGTCACTGTAAATTTAATGACAAACATTTTTTATTTTTTATGTAAGTGTATCTACGTCGTTATGTTATTCTCCACTTCCATCTACTAGTAATAGCTACGTTAATAAGCCAACAGATGGCAGCATTAACATTTCTTTTCATTCATTATGTCGTTGACTGAATCGGAAAGATAACTGGGGTGCACTGTTGCCATATATTTAAAGGCAAAATTCCGACCTTAATGTCAAAATTTCGAAAAAAAGTCGAAAAAATTTCGAAAAAAAGTCGAAAAAATTTGGAAAAAAGTCGAAATTTGGAGTTTGAAGTCGAAATTTCTAGAAAAAAGTTGAAATTTTAATTTTCAAATCGAAATTTAACGAAATGTTACAAAGGCGTAGAAAGGACATCGATTAAAAAAGTGTTATTTTTAGAAATTTCGAATTTTTTCTCAAACTTAGACTTCTTTTCTCAAATTCCGACCATTTTTCTCAAATTTCGACTTTTTTCTCAAAATTTCGACTTTTTTCTAAAAATTTCAACTTTTTCGAAATGTTACAAAGGCGTAGAAAGAACATCGATTTAAAAAAAATCTTATTTTTAGAAATTTCGACTTTGTTTTTCAAATTTCGATTTTAAGCTCGAAATTTCGACTTACTTCTCGAATTTTTGACTTTCTTTTCGAATTTTCGACTTTTTTCTCGAATTTTCACCTTTTTTTGTCAAATTTTGACTTTTTTTGCTCTAAATTTCGACCTTTTTCTCGAAATTTTGACTTTCTTCTCAAATTTCGATTTTTTTTTTTCGACAGTTTGACCTTTTTCTCGAAATTTCTTTTTTTTTCAAATTTCGAGTTTTTTTTTCGAAATTTTGACCTTAATATCAAAATTTTGACATTTTTTTCGAAATTTCCACTTCAAACTTAAACTTTCCACTTTATTTCTCGAAATCTCGACTTTTTTCGCAAATTTCGACTTTTTTTCTCGAAATTTCGACTTTTTTCTCGAAATTTCGACTTTTTTCTCAAATTAGGACTTTTTTTCTCGAAATTTCGACCTTAATCTGAAATGTTCGACTTTTTTCTCGAAATTTCGTTTTTTGTTTTCTATTGTCGAGTTTTCTCTCAAATATCGACTTTTTTCTCGAAATTTTGACCTTAATATTGACATTCCGACTTTTTTTCTCGCAATGTTGACCTTAATATCGAGATTTAGACATTTTTCTCGAAATTTCCACTTCAAACTCAAACTTTCAACTTTATTTCTCCAAATCTCGACTTTTTTCGCAAATTTCGACTTTTTTTTCTCAAAATTTCTACCTTTTTCTCGAAATCTCGACTTTTTTCTCAAATTACGAATTTTTTTCTCGAAATTTCGACCTTAATCTGAACTGTTCGACTATTTCTCGAAATTTCGTTTTTTTCTTTCTATTTTCGAGGTTTCTCCCAAATATCGACTTTTTTCTCGAAATTTTGACCTTAATATTGACATTTCGACTTTTTTTCTCGAAATTTTGACCTTAATATCGAAATTTTGACATTTTTCTCGAAATTTCCACTTCAAACTCAAACTTTCAACTTTAT
Source organism: Dastarcus helophoroides (assembly GCA_028583605.1). Taxonomy (NCBI): domain Eukaryota; kingdom Metazoa; phylum Arthropoda; class Insecta; order Coleoptera; family Bothrideridae; genus Dastarcus; species Dastarcus helophoroides. The sequence continues at coordinate 23,683,982 of CM053332.1, read as the reverse complement.
TTCTCGAAATCTCGACTTTTTTCGCAAATTTCGACTTTTTTTACTCAAAATTTCGACTTTTTTCTCGAAATTTCGACTTTTTTCTCAAATTACGACTTTTTTTCTCGAAATTTCGACCTTAATCTGAACTGTTCGACTTTTTCTCGAAATTTCGTTTTTTGTTTTCTATTTTCGAGGTTTCTCTCAAATATCGACCTTTTTCTCGAAATTTTGACCTTAATATTGACATTTCGACTTTTTTCTCGAAATTTTGACCTTAAAATCGAAATTTTGACATTTTTCTCGAAATTTCCACTTCAAACTCAAACTTTCAACTTTATTTCTCTAAATTTCGACTTTTTTTGCAAATTTCGACTTTTTTTTCTCGAATTTTGACTTTTTTCTCAAAATCTCGACTTTTTTCTCATATTACGACTTTTTTTCTCGAAATTTCAACCTTAATCTGAAATGTTCGACTTTTTTCTCGAAATTTCGAGTTTTTTTTCCTCGAAATTTCGACTTTTTTCTCAAATTTCTACTTTTTTTCTCCAAATTTCGACCTTAGTCTAAAATGTTCGACTTTTTCTCGAAATTTCGTGCTTTGTTTTCTATTTTCGAGTTTTCTCTCAAATATCGACTTTTTTCTCGAAATTTTGACCTTAATATTGAAATTTCGAAATTTTTTTTCGAAATTTCGACTTTAAACTCAAAATTTCGACTTTTTTTTCCCAAATTTCGACTTTTTTCTCGAAATTTTGACCTTAATATCGAAATTTCGACTTTTTCCTCAATATTTCGACTCTTTTCTCGAAATTTTGACTGTTTTCTCGAAATTTCGACTTTTTTCTCAAATTTCGACTTTTTTTTCGAAATTTTGACCTTAATATCGAAATGTTGACATTTTTCAAGAAATTTCGACTTTAAACTAAAAATATCGACTTTTTTACCATAATTTTTATTTTGATATCGAAATTTTGATATTTTTCTCGAAATTTCGAGATATAAAAATAAATAAATAAATATATAAATATCGAAATGTTGACATTTTTTCACGAAATTTCGACTTTACACTAAAAATGTCGACTTTTTTTCTTAAATTTCGACTTTTTTCACGAAATTTTTATTTTGATATCGAAATTTCGATATTTCTCTCGAAATTTCGACTTTTTTTCCCAAATTTCTACTCTTTTCTCACAATTCCGACTTATTTCTCAAAATTTTGACTTTTTTCTCAAATTTCGATTTTTTTTCGAAATTTCGACTTTTTTTCTCGAAATTTTGACCTTAATATCGAAATTTCGACATTTTTTTTCCGAAATTTCGACTTTAAACTCAAATTTTCGTCTTTTTTTTCCAAATTTCGACTTTTTTCTCGAAATTTTGACCTTAATATCGAAATTTCGATTTTTTCTCCAAATTTCTGTAAATTTCAACTTTTTCGAAATGTAACAAAGGCGTAGAAAGGCCAACGATTTAAAAAAAAAATATTTTTAGAAATTTCGATTTTTTTCCTCAAATTTCGAATTTAAGCTCGAAATTTCGAATTTTTTCTGGAAATTTCGACTTCTTGATCAAATTTCGACGTTTTTTCTTAAAATTTCGACTTTTTTTCTCGAATTTTTTTTTTTTTTCGCAAATTTCGCCTTTTTTTTCGAAATTATGACTTTTTTCTTGAAATGTCGACTTTTTTTCTCGAACTTTCGACTTTTTTTCCGAAATTTTGACTTTGGTATCGAAATTTCGATATTTTTCTCGAAATTTCGACTTTTTTCGCAAATTTCGACTTTTTTCTGGAAATTTCCTTTTTTTTTCGAAAATTTCGACTTTTTCGAAATTTTGACTTTTTTCTCGAAATTTTGATTTTGATATCGAAATTTCGATATTTTTCTCGAAATTTCGACTTTTTTGTCGAAATTTCAATTTTTTTCGCAAACTTTGACTTTTTTTTCAAAATTTTCTTTTTTTCCGCAAATTTCGACTTTTTTTCAAAATTTTGACTTTTTCCTTGAAGTTTCGACTTTTTTTTTCTCAAATTTCGACTTTTTTTTCGAAATATTTCGAAATTTCGACTTTTTTTCGAAATTTCGACGTTTTTCTCAAATTTCGACTTTTTTCTTGAAATTTCGTTTTTTTTTCTCAATTTTCAACTTTTTTCTCAAATATTGACTTTTTTCTCAAAATTTTGACCTTACAATCGAAATTTTCACTTTTTCTGTCAACATTTAGAGTTTTTTCGCAAATTTCAACTTTTTTTCTCAAAATTTCCTTTTTTTTTCGCAAATTTCGACTTTTTTTTCGAAATTTTAACTTTTTTTCTCGAAATTTCGATTTTTTTTTACTCAAATTTCGACTTTTCTTTCGAAATATTTCGAAATTTCAACTTTTTCTCGAAATTTCGACGTTTTTCTCAAATTTCGACTTTTTTCTTGAAATTTCGTTTTTTTTTCTCAATTTTCAACTTTTTTTTCAAATATCGACTTTTTTCTGGAAACTTTGACCTTACAATCGAAATTTCGACATTTTTCTCGAAATTTCGACTTTAGACTAAAAATTTCGATTTTTTTTTTAAATTTCGACTTTTTTCCCGAAATTTTGACTTTGATATCGACATTTCGATATTTTTCTAGAAATTTCGACTTTTTTCGCAAATTTCGACTTTTTTTCGCAAAATTTCCTTTTCTTTGGAAATTTGGACTTTTTTTTCGAAATTTTGACTTTTTTCTCGAAATTTCGACTTTTTTTTTTTCAAATTTCGACTTTTCTTTCGAAATATTTCGAAATTTCGACTTTTTCACGAAATTTCTACGTTTTACTTGAAATTTCGTTTTTTTTTTCTCAATTTTTCTAAAAATTTTGACATTAACATAGAAATTTCGACATTTTTCTTGAAATTTCGACTTTAAACTCAAAATTTCAACTTTTTTTTCAGAAATTTCGACTTATTTTCTAGAAATTTCGACTTTTTTTCTAGAAATTTCGATTTTTTTCACAAATTTTCGACTTTTTTTCTCGGAATTTCGACGTACGTTAAAAAAAATCGAAATCTCTAAAAATATTTTTTTTAAACAATGTCCTTTTACGGTCTTGTAAAATGTCGAAATTTCTTAATATAATTTTTTTAATCAATGCCTTTCTACGCCTTTGTAAAATGTCGACTTTTTTTCTAGAAATTTCGACTTATTTTCTAGAAATTTCGACTTTTTTCTAGAAATTTCGACTTTTTTTTCTAGAAATTTCGACTTTTTTCACAAATTTTTGACTTTTTTCTCGGAATTTCGACGTACGTTAAAAAGTTGAAATCTCTAAAAATCTTATTTTTAATCAATGTCCTTTTACGCTCTTGTAAAATGTCGAAATTCATAAATATAATTTTTTTAATCAATGCCTTTCTACGCTTTTGTAAAATGTCGACTTTGAAGTCGAAATTTCGACTTTTTTCTCGAAAATTCCACTTTAACCTTGAAATGTTAAGAAAAAAGTCGAAATTTTAGGTAATAAAAAATTAAAATTACTAAACGTACCCAACAAGTGTCGATATTAAATTGTAAAAGGGTTGGCGCTTAGAATATAGTCTCTTATTCTAAGGATTGGTGGGGCTTAACTGTCATCTGCCTAACTTAATCATAGAACAAGAAATTTCGACTTATTTTGAAATTTCGTGAAAAAAAAAGTTAAAGTTTCGAGATGAAAGCCGAAATTTCGACTTTATTTATGGAATTTCTACAAAAAAGCCAAAATTAGGGGAATAAAGTAGAAATTTCCACTTAAATCTTCTAATTTCCTTAAAAAATAGTCGAAATTTTGAAAATATAAAGATTTCCACTTTAGTCTCGTAATTTCCAGTTTAAACTTCATATTTCTAAATATATTTTTATAAATTAATGCCCTTTCTACATCTTTGTAAAAAAACCAAACTTAACGTTTCCAACATTTTGTTGTTTATTTATATATTAAATGGCGCACGTTGTTTTTTCAATCGCACGTAAGTCGTACGTTTTGGTGGAACGGAGTGGTCCTTGGTTATCGTCAAAAATTAAAAATTAAATACAAATCTCGTCTCCTAAAATCAAAAAAGATTAAAATTAACGCGGTTCGATAGCCAAGTTATCATCTTCAGAGAGATACTTGGCTATCGAAACGTGTCAGAGCAACCTCTGTTGTGTTTTTTAATCTTTCTTGGTTTCAGAAGACAAGATTCGTATTTCAATTTTTAATTTTTGACGATAACCAAGGACTAGTCCGTTCCACCAAAACGTACGACTTACGTGCGATTGAAAGAACAACGTGCGCCATTTAAAGTACTACGTACGATTTAAAAAACTCCTCCGCTTCATCGGGGGTTCCCAAAAAGGCCGTTCGACCTTCGGCCATGAGTAGAATCTTGTCGAAACATCGCATAAAGCTCTGACGATGGCTGATGTATTGTGCATATTACGGTTTTTCCGGTTTGTGCCAAAGTTTTTAGAACTTGGACCACGTTTAGAGCCATGAAGGAGTCCAGGCCAGAGGTAGGTTCGTCGCAGAAGAGTAGCGGGGGATCAGTTAGTCACTTCGGCCGCGAAACTAAGACGTTTTCTTTCGCCGCCTGAAATACCTTTGGTTCTACCAGGGGTACCGATGATCGTATTCTTGCATTTGGTGAGGGCCAGCTGGAAAACGCTCTATTTAGATTTTGTATCAGATATGGGTCTAGTTATACCTCTGAAACGACTTCGTTCACTCGCAGCATTCTTTGGTGGTATGATAAATCTTTATCCATTCGGAGGAGGGCCTGAAATATTTCTGATTAATATTATGATAACGTTATCGATTAGGACGCTGAACCTGCCTGAAATATCAAGTGTTCTTTGACGGTTAGACTTCCTATGAAGAGGTCATCTTGTTGGACGTAAGCGGACTGAGCTGTCAGATTACTAACGGAAACGGGGGCCCCGTTCATGCACCTTAAACCCGTCACAGTTACATTTTTCGAATTTCTAAAAGTCAGTGAGTTGAGCAATGTGGTTTTCCCCGCCCCACTGGAACCTAGAATGGCCAAGAACTCCCCCTGGACGAGCTACACCATTGACTGAAAGTGAATTACTTCTTCAGCTTAGCTTTAACTGGGATTTGGCCACCACCAGGTCATCGTTAAATATTCAAAAATTGAAATAGATGTTCTTACAAATTCGTTAAATATTATCAAAAAAAAGTGTCGTCACTCAAGTGATCACTACGAAACTAACTCGAGTGTTTGAAGTATGGCAGAGCCCTTATTAGTTTCAGGGGGCAACATTTTCGAAGATAACTAAGGACTAGACCAGTTCAATCCAAAAAAAGAACGATATTTTCGCAACACTTTGCTCACCATTCTTAAGAATCTGCTTCCTTTGAAACCTGACTCTCCTCTTCCTACAAATATCGAAAATGTTTTTTCTAACAGCTAAACTGTCATTGGTAACGGCGTTTATGTCGCTCCAAGTATAACATATCCTATTTTCAAAAGGCACCTCTTTCGTCGGCTTTGTAGCTTCTGTCCCATAAAAATTGATTCGTACGGGGCTGTTTTTCGACGAAGATTCCGTACTGGTAACGTCATCCTATGGAAAAACCTCTACATGACAAGCGCGCCAGTTTTCCTTTACACCTGTTTCACCGTCCAAAAAAATACTTACGCTGAAATCGGTGTTATCCGGCGGAGTTTTGGGCAAAAGGGGTCGTTTTTCGCCGTCCATTTCACGATATCCAACAAATCGTCCCGACACGAGTCAACATCACTATTGTTCTATTTATTCTTCGAAATAATGAGATGTATTTTATCTTATTTGTACAAACTCGGAAAGAATGTTGAACGTGAATAAATTATGACACAACAAAAGGGGATTTAGTTTTTAGTTTTGTTTGTCGAGGTAAAGACGACAGTTCGTTACACCTTAAAGGTGTTAAATTTCCTCCCTACCTTTTGAGCGCGCACGTCGATGTTTTTCTTTGGTTTCCCTTCGAATCTCGAATTACTCGAACAGCAGTTGCAATCTGTTTCTAATTTAATATTGTAAAATGAACATCATTTATGTTGTTTAGTGGTGGATTAATTGGTTACGATTACAAGTTGACCTGGGCCGAGATTTAATAAGACAAACAACTAAAATGTGATGTGGGGACTATTTACTCTCGAGCAATTCAATTGTAAATAATACAAAACTTGTTGTTATTTGGGAATTAAGATAAGACTGCAACATTTTGATAATTCTGTCTCATTAGCTGCGACTTGTAATCTCCTTCCACGTTTATGCTTCTGTTTAACAAAAACTTGCCCAATTTTCTTGCCACATCCAATACCAAATTAAATTAAATTAATAACACGTCGAAACGAGCTTCTTGAACTACCCTAAATGTAAAATTGTAACAATAAATATAAAACTGTAACAATGACACAATAAAATCGAAATATCAGAAATGAAATCGAAACGTTGGAAAAAAAGTAAAGAAAAATTAGAAATTAAAACAAGAAGATGTCGAAATTTTTTGGAAATTACCACATTTTAAAATTGAGTAGAAAAAAGCCTAAAAATTGGTAAAAACATTTTTCGAAATTTCAGAAAAAAATGTCGACATTTATTTAAAGATTAGAATCAAAATTTCTGAAGCAAAATTGTTTATAATCGATCTCTAAACAAATATAAAAAAATCTAGTTAACCCAAAATCAAGACGAACTGGAAATTTCCTGACAAAGCTCGAGGTTTCAACAAAAATTCGAATTCGTGATAGATTCTAGAAAAATGTACAAAAACGTAAACATTAGACACACAAATTTAATTTTATGAAAATCAATGTCACAATTTTATAAATAACTCGAAATAAATTCCACTTAAACTTAGAATTTCCAGAAAAAAGTCGAAATGTGGTTTTGAGGTGTAAATTTTGAAAACAAAGTTAACATCTTTGGAATAAATTAAAACTGAAAATCTAGTCGAACTTATGGGCATAAAAGTGGAAATTGAAAGGGCACATTTTAAAAATAACTCGGAATGAATTCCACTTAAGCTTAGAATTTCGAGAAAAAAGTCGAAATATGGTTTTGAGGTGTAAATTTTGAAAATAAAGGTAACATCTTTGGAATTAATTAAAACTGAAAATCTAGTCTCACTTATGAACATAAAAGTGGAAATTGAAAGGGCAAATTTTGAAAATAACTCGGAATAAATTCCACTTAAACTTAGAATTTCCAGAAAAAAGTCGAAATATGGTTTTGAGGTGTAAATTTTGAAAACAAAGTTAACATTTTTGGAATAAATTAAAACTGAAAATCTAGTCAAACTTATGGGCACAAAAGTGGAAATTGAAAGGGCAAATTTTGGAAATAACTCGGAATAAATTCCAGCTGAACTCAGAATTTCCAAAAAAAAAGTCGAAAGTTCGTTTTAAGGTGTAAATTTTGAAAATAAAGTTAACATCTTTGGAATAAATTAAAACTGAAAATCTAGTCGCACTTATGGGCATAAAAGTGGAAATTGAAAGGGCAAATTTTGAAAATAACTCGGAATAAATTCCACTTTAACTGAGAATTTCGAGAAAAAAGTCGAAATGTGGTTTTGAGGTGTAAATTTTGAAAACAAAGTTAACATCTTTGGAATAAATTAAAACTGAAAATCTAGTCAAACTTATGGACATAAAAGTGGAATATGAAATAGCAAATTTTGAAAATAACTTGGAATAAATTCCACTTACACTTAGAATTTCGAGAAAAAAGTCGAAATGTGGTTTTGAGGTGTAAATTTTGAAAGGAAAGTTAACATCTTTGGAATAAATTAAAACTGAAAATCTAGTCGCACTTATGGGCATAACAGTGGAAATTGAAAGGGCAAATTTTGAAAATAACTCTGAGTAAAATCCACCTTAACTGAGAATTTCGAGAAAAAAATCAAAAGTTCGTTTTGAGGTGTAAATTTTGAAAATAAAGTTAACATCTTTGGAATAAATTAAAACTAAAAACCTAGTTGAACTTATCGGCATAAAAGTGGAAATTGAAAGAGCAAATTTTGAAAATAATTCGGAATAAATTCCAGCTAAACTCAGAATTTCGAAAAAAAAGTCGAAAGTTCGTTTTAAGATGTAAATTTTGAAAACAAAGTTAACATCTTTGGAATAAATTAAAACTGAAAATCTAGTCAAACTCATGGGCATAAAAGTGGAAATTGAAAGTGCACATTTGGAAAATAACTCGGAATTTATTTAAGTTAAGCTCAGAATGTTGAGAAAAGAGTCGAAATTTCGTAATTAAGGTAAATATTTTGAAAATAAATCTAACGTTTTTCGAGTCAGTTAAAACTGAAGTTATTATCGAACTTACAGGAAAAACAAAGTGGAAATTGCACGTGCATTTCGGAATTTAAACAAGAGGATCAAAGTTTCGAAGAATAATCAACAATAAAGGTCACCAATATACTATTTTACATTATAGAACTGGGGCAGTTCGGAAATGTTGCAAAAAGTAGACTTTTTTCCTAATTTTTTAGCTTTTTCTTAAAATTTCGACTTTGATCCCGAAATTTCGATTTTTACTTAGTCCCTACTCTAAACTGGAAGTTTAATCAATAATAAAGGTCACCAATATATTATTTTAAATTATAGAGCTGGGGCAGTTCGGAAATGTTGCAAAAAGTAGACTTTTTTCCAAATTTTTTAGCTTTTTCTTAAAATTTCGACTTTAATCCCGAAATTTCAATTTTTTTACCTCGTGCCCACTCTAAACTGGAAGAATAATCAATAATAAAGGTCACCAATATACTATTTTAAATTATAGAGCTGGGGTAGTTCGGAAATATTGCAAAAAGTAGACTTTTTTTCGTAATTTTTTAGCTGTTCCTTAAAATTTCGACTTTAATCCCGAAATTTCGATTTTTACCTTAGTCCCTACTCTAAACTGGAAGAATAATCAATAATAAAGGTCACCAATATATTATTTTAAATTATACAGCTGGGGCAGTTCGGAAATGTTGCAAAAAGTAGACTTTTTTCCAAATTTGTTAGCTTTTTCGTAAAATTTCGACTTTAATCCCGAAATTTCGATTTTTTTACCTCGTGCCCACTCTATACTGAAAGAATAATCAATAATAAAGGTCACCAATATACTATTTTAAATTATAGAGCTGGGGCAGTTCGGAAATGTTGCAAAAAGTAGACTTTTTTCCAAATTTGTTAGCTTTTTCGTAAAATTTCGACTTTAATCCCGAAATTTCGATTTTTTATTTCGTGCCCACTCTAAACTGGAAGAATAATCAATAATAAAGGTCACCAATATACCATTTTAAATTATAGAGCTGGGGCAGTTCGGAAATGTTGCAAAAAGTAGACTTTTTTCCAAATTTGTTAGCTTTTTCTTAAAATTTCGACTTTAATCCCGAAATTTCGATTTTTTTATCTCGTGCCCACTCTAAACTGGAAGAATAATCAATAATAAAGGTCACCAATATACTATTTTAAATTATAGAGCTGGGGTAGTTCGGAAATATTGCAAAAAGTAGACTTTTTTTTCGTAATTTTTTATCTTTTTCTTAAAATTTCGATATTAATCCCGAAATTTCAATTTTTACCTCGTCCCCACTCTAAAATGGAAAAATAATCAATAATTAAGGTCACCAATATACTATTTTAAATTATAAATCTGGAACAATTCGAAATGTTGCAAAAAAGTAGACTTTTTTCGTAATTTTTTAGCTGTTCCTTAAAATTTCGACTTTAATACCCAAAGTTCAATTTTTACCTCGTCCCCACTCTAAACTGGAAGAATAATCAATAATAAAGGTCACCAATATAGTATTTTAAATTATAGAGCTGGGGTAGTTCGGAAATATTGCAAAAAGTAGACTTTTTTTCAAATTTTTTAACTTTTTCTTAAAATTTCGACTTTAATCCCGAAATTTCAATTTTTTTACCTCGTGCCCACTCTATACTGAAAGAATAATCAATAATAAAGGTCACCAATATACTATTTTAAATTATAGAGCTGACGCAGTTCGGAAATGTTGCAAGAAGTAGACTTTTTTCCAAATTTTTTAGCTTTTTCTTAAAATTTCGACTTTAATCCCGAAATTTCAATTTTTTTACCTCGTGCCCACTCTAAACTGGAAGAATAATCAATAATAAAGGTCACCAATATACTATTTTAAATTATAGAGCTGGGGTAGTTCGGAAATATTGCAAAAAGTAGACTTTTTTTCGTAATTTTTTAGCTGTTCCTTAAAATTTCGACTTTAATCCCGAAATTTCAATTTTTACTTCGTCCCCACTCTAAACTGGAAGAATAATCAATAATAAAGGTCACCAATATATTATTTTAAATTATAGAGCTGAGGCAGTTCGGAAATGTTGCAAAAAGTAGACTTTTTTCCAAATTTTTTAGCTTTTTCTTAAAATTTCGACTTTAATCCCGAAATTTCGATTTTTTTACCTCGTGCCCACCCTAAACTGGAAGAATAATCAATAATAAAGGTCACCAATATACTATTTTAAATTATAGAGCTGGGGTAGTTCGGAAATATTGCAAAAAGTAGACTTTTTTCGTAATTTTTTAGCTGTTCCTTAAAATTTCGACTTTAATCCCGAAATTTCAATTTTTACCTCGTCCCCACTCTAAACTGGAAGAATAATCAATAATAAAGGTCACCAATATATTATTTTAAATTATAGAGCTGGGGCAGTTCGGAAATTTTGCAAAAAGTAGACTTTTTTCCAAATTTGTTAGCTTTTTCTTAAAATTTCGACTTTAATCCCGAAATTTCGATTTTTTTACCTCGTGCCCACTCTAAACTGGAAGAATAATCAATAATAAAGGTCACCAATATACCATTTTAACTTATAGAGCTGGGGCAGTTCGGAAATGTTGCAAAAAGTAGACTTTTTTCCAAATTTTTTATCTTTTTCTTAAAATTTCGACTTTAATCCCGAAATTTCGATTTTTTTACCTCGTCCCCACTCTAAACTGGAAGAATAATCAATAATAAAGGTCACCAATATACTATTTTAAATTATAGAGCTGGGGCAGTTCGGAAATGTTGCAAAAAGTAGACTTTTTTCCAAATTTGTTAGCTTTTTCTTAAAATTTCGACTTTAATCCCGAAATTTCGATTTTTTACCTCGTGCCCACTCTAAACTGGAAGAATAATCAATAATAAAGGTCATCAATATACTATTTTAAATTATAGAGCTGGGGTAGTTCGGAAATATTGCAAAAAGTAGACTTTTTTTCGTAATTTTTTAGCTGTTCCTTAAAATTTCGACTTTAATCTCGAAATTTCAATTTTTACTTCGTCCCCACTCTAAACTGGAAGAATAATCAATAATAAAGGTCACCAATATACTATTTTAAATTATAGAGCTGGGGCAGTTCGGAAATGTTACAAAAAGTGACTTTTTTTCGTAATTTTTTATCTTTTTCTTAAAATTTCGATTTTAATCCCGAAATTTCAATTTTTACCTCGTCCCCACTCTAAAATGGAAAAATAATCAATAATAAAGGTCACCAATATACTATTTTAAATTATGGAGCTGGGGTAGTTCGGAAATAGTTGCAAAAAGTAGACTTTTTTGTCAATTTTTTAGCTGTTTCCTTAAAATTTCGACTTTAATTCCCGAAATTTCAGATTTTTTACCTTCGTGCCCACTCTAAACTGGAAGAATAATTAATAATAAAGGTCACCAATATACTATTTTAAATTATAGAGCTGGGGCAGTTCGGGAAGTTTGCAAAAAGTAGACTTTTTTTCCTAATTTTTTAGCTTTTCTTAAAATGTCGACTTTAATCCCGAAATTTCGATTTTTTAGCTTCGTGCCCCACTCTATACTGAAAGAATAATCAATAATAAAGGTCACCAATATACTATTTTAAATTATAGAGCTGGGGCAGTTCGGAAATGTTGCAAAAAGTAGACTTTTTTCCAAATTTGTTAGCTTTTTCGTAAAATTTCGACTTTAATCCCGAAATTTCGATTTTTTATTTCGTGCCCACTCTAAACTGAAAGAATAATCAATAATAAAGGTCATCAATATACCATTTTAAATTATAGAGCTGGGGTAGTTCGGAAATATTGCAAAAAGTAGACTTTTTTTGTAATTTTTTAGCTGTTCCTTAAAATTTCGACTTTAATCCCGAAATTTCAATTTTTACCTCGTCCCCACTCTAAACTGGAAGAATAATCAATAATAAAGGTCACCAATATACTATTTTAAATTATAGAGCTGGGGCAGTTCGGAAATGTTGCAAAAAGTAGACTTTTTTCCAAATTTTTTAGCTTTTTCTTAAAATTTCGACTTTAATCCCGAAATTTCGATTTTTTTACCTCGTGCTCACTCTAAACTGGAAGAATAATCAATAATAAAGGTCACCAATATATTATTTTAAATTATAGAGCTGGGGTAGTTCGGAAATATTGCAAAAAGTAGACTTTTTTTCGTAATTTTTTAGCTGTTCCTTAAAATTTCGACTTTAATCCCGAAATTTCAATTTTTACCTCGTCCCCACTCTAAACTGGAAGAATAATCAATAATAAAGGTCACCAATATATTATTTTAAATTATAGAGCTGGGGCAGTTCGGAAATGTTGCAAAAAGTAGACTTTTTTCCAAATTTTTTAGCTTTTTCTTAAAATTTCGACTTTAATCCCGAAATTTCGATTTTTTTACCTCGTGCCCACTCCAAACTGGAAGAATAATCAACAATAAAGGTCACCAATATACTATTTTAAATTATAGAGCTGGGGTAGTTCGGAAATGTTGCAAAAATAGACTTTTTTTCGTAATTTTTTAGCTGTTCCTTAAAATTTTGAATTTAATCTTTTTAACTCGTCCCCACTCTAAACTGGAAGAATAATTAATAATAAAGGTCACCAATGTACTATTTTAAATTATAGGGCTAGGGCAATTCGGAAATGTTGCTAAAAGTAGACTTTTTTCGTAATTTTTTTAGCTTTTCCTTAAAATTTCAACTTTAATCCCGAAATTTCAATTTTTACCTCGTCCCCACTCTAAAATGGAAAAATAATCAATAATAAAGGTCACCAATATACTATTTTAAATTATGGAGCTGGGGTAGTTCGGAAATGTTGCAAAAAGTAGACTTTTTTCTTAATTTATTAGGTTTTTCTTAAAATCTCGACTTTAATCCCGAAATTTCAATTTTCACCTCGTCCCTGCTCTAAACTGAAAATTCTAGCTTTTGGAGTTTGACATTTAACTCAAAAATTCGATTAATGCCTAAAATATCAATTCAATCTCGAAAGTTCGAATTTAAACTCAAGATTTTGGAAAATTTCTTTTTAAAAAATTTTAGAAACAAAGTCGGAAGTCTGATTTCATTTTGAAGTTGACGATTTAGTTAAAAGACAAGTAAATAAATAAATTTTGAAAGTTTTGGAATAATAATGAAATTTTGAAATCGTTAATTACTATTTTAGAAAAAAGGAGAAATTTGAAACCAGCCTCTGATTCCCAAATTATCTCAAAAATATCCAAACCTATTGGTCTATGCATGAGAAGAAATTCCCGAAAAACTTGAATTTTTTACTAAAGCACTGAACTAAACACTGTGGCTTGTGATTAAGTCCATAGAAGGTTTCACCCCTTTACCACATCGGCAATTAAATAAATAATTACGCGATACGTATTTCTTCAGCAGAACTGGCGTTTTAGTGCGCTTGAAAATACCAATTCTGCTGGCGAAATACGTATCGCGTAATTATTTATTTAATTGCCGATGTGGTAAAGGGGTGAAACCTTCTATGGACTTGAATTTTTTACTCGAAATATGAATTTTCTTGAGAAACTTCCAATCTAAATTCCAAATATGATTTTTTTTGTTGAAAAACTAGTCTAATTTTAAAATTGGAACCTATTGGTCTGTACATTCCTAAAAAAACTTTAATTATTTACTCGAAACATCAATTTTTTTTGCGAAATTTCCACTCTCGCCTCAAAATTTCTAATTTTAATCATAACAAAATGCGTTTTTATTTTCCAAATTTCAATTGGCGGCTCCATATTTCGAATTATTGAACTTTCGACATTTTTACTTTATTGTCGCAATTTTGGAAACAAAATCGAAAATTTGAATTTAAAATCGAATAATTTCACCTTGAAGCAAGAATTTTTGGGTAAAAAATGAAACATTTTATATTTAATACGGGGAAGTTCGAAATTTCAAAAAACTGTATTCTTAAAATGTCTAATTTTTCGATTTTAAGCCGAAAAATTTGACACTTTGAAATCGAAATTTTAAGTAATTTGAGATTTGAACTTGAGATTTCGAGGGTAAAGTAAAAGGTCCTTAATCAAATAAGATTAGATTAAAAATAAAAATTTAAATATTTCCAAACTGGGTCGTGGAAATGTTAAATAAAATTAATAAACATAACGTTTCCGACCAATAAGAGTCCACCATGATGAAACGGACTGGCCCTTGGTTTTCTTCAACAATTGAATTATAGAACTTGTCCCCTGAAACCAAGAAAAATGAAAAACACAACAAAGGTTGCTCTAACGCGTTTCGACAGCCAAGCTGTCATCTTCAGAGAGAAACCAGTTTCTCTCTGAAGCTTTTTAATTTTTCTTGGTTTCAGGGGACAAGTTCTGTATTTCAATTTTTGAAGAAAACCAATGACCAGTCCGTTCCACTAAAAGAATAAACAAGATTAGTTTTTGAAAACTCCCAATTTTAAATATTGTCTCGAAATTTTCTGTTTGTTTTATAAAACTTCAAACATTTTTATTTAAAATTTCGCATATTTCAATTTCAATCTTGTTAGAAATTCAACATAAATAAAAATTGTGGGTTTAAAATGAAAAAATGAAAGCAAAATAAACTTGTTACGCGCTGGATGCACCGCGACGGGGAGATAGTAGTTTGAGATTCAAACTTAATACGCCCCTGCCCACAGCTTTCGCATATACGGAACACACCCAAAATACTGTCAATTTTATTCTATGTTAAATGTCATGAAAACATAACCTAACTTTCCTAACCTAAGAATTATAAAATAATGTGAAATTTTACTCGGACTATATTCTGAGGAAATTTTGATTTAATCTTGATGTCATTGTAGGAAAATAGGCGTACCTTTTCAAGGTAAATATAAAAATGTTCGAACACTCGGTAAAAGTGCCTCGCATTTACAAAACGGCGGCCAAAGTAGCCCGGAATGTAGTATCGGGTAAAGGCAGCTTAAAAAGTTTGGTATATGAAGAAAAACACACCGTGAGTTGAATTTTCTATAGCCCCGGTTTGGTAGTGTCACAACTTTCCTATTTTTAGAATATCAAAGCGCTGTACGCTCTCGTAGCGGAAACGTTAAAAAAATCCAAAGACCTAGACACTTTAATCAATCGATCGAAACTATTAGAAAATGAACCGAGATTAGACCCTTGGTTAACAAAAATACTAATCACGGAGCTGCTATGGGGTCGAAATAAAATGCAAGGCGATAGCAAACCAGTTAAAACGATATTAGGTTACGAACAAGTGTTGAGGGCACACAGTGCTGATTTAATCAAGGGGGAGTCTTCCGTTAAAGGTAATTATTGTTTTTTTAGTTACAGATTGAAAATGGAAACACAGAATACAGCTGCGGGTAGAGAAATTGAGAAGCCGTTTCTTCCTGTTCATACGAAACAAGCGGCCATATCGATAGCTCTGTTGTTATTCTTTAGTTTGTTAATGTTCTCTTTGCCGTTTGGGGCATTCTTCGGGGCTCAGTTTGCGTTAAGGGAATATTACGATGTGACTGGCTTTACAAATACAGTTTGGGCAGTCGCTGCAGCCGTTTTAACAGTTAATTTAATTATCGTCATTTACGTTTATGTGGCGTATTGCGAGCAAGACTATGATGACGATGGTAATCCTATTCCAAAAAGTGGTGTATCGAAAAAGGAAGATTGATTCCAATTGTAATGACAGTATTACTTTGTTAATGTACGATATTAAAGTCTGAATTAAGTGGAATTTTGTTTTACTTGTTCCCTCAAAGTTGCAACTGATATTTTGTGTTTTCATTGATATTTAATTAAGTGTAGTTCAAATGTATTCAGGTAATGAAATGTACTCAGATAGATTGACAATGAGAAGTTTAAATTTTGGGTTTTTGAACTTTTTTTGTCATTCGATGTGACACATTTTGGAAATTTGAATCCCAAGGTTTGGATTTTAAAGTCTCCAAGTTTAAAGGCACATCACTTGTAGTTTTTTAAATTCTTTCGCTCCCTTTTTTATTAGAAATTATTAATTAAAAAATTATCAGATTCATTTTCAGAATATTGCGTTAGTTCTTCGGTTCTAGCATAAAAATTTAGATCCTTTGGTCCTTGGTTATCTTCAATAATTGATATACAAATCTGGTCCCCTGAAACCTAGAAAAATAAAACAAGAACAATACTTGAGTATTTCTCAGAAGATGATAACTTGGCTATTGGAGCTGCATTAGGTTGGCTATCGAAATTGCCTCAGATTGGCTATCGAAACTGCCTTAGATTGTCTATCGAAACAACCTTAGGGTGGCTATCGAAACAACCTTAGGTTGGCTATCGAAACAACCTTAGGTTGGCTATCGAAACACCTTAGGTTGGCTATCGAAACAACCTTAGGTTGGCTATCGAAACAACCTTAGGTTGGCTATCGAAACAACCTTAGGTTGGCTATCGAAACAACCTTAGATTGGTTATCGAAACCACCTTAGATTGGCTATAGAGCAAATGTTGTTGTGTTTTTTAATTTTTCTTGGTTTCAAGGGACAAGGTTTGTATATTAATCCCCATAAGTGTTTGTAAAATTTGAAACATTGTCTCGTTACAGTTGAAAAACCGAAATATGTGAGAGTAAATACTTTGTTAACATCGACGAATGAAGCAGTGGACAATTTCAGAGATGAGGGCTTCACCCTAGTTAGACATTTTAACGACAACAACTACGACAGTTTCCTAGATAGAGTATCCCAACTGTCCCCCGAAGAATTCATGATAGACTGCCACATCCCGGATTTGCTTATATTCCCCCCTAGGACGGAATTCTACCGTCACCCGGCGTACAAGAATCATAAAATTTTCCTCCAGGATAAAGTAGCAAAATAATTCAGATAAATATCGAATTTCTAATAATTCCACGTTTCAGGCAAGTTGTTTACCAGCTGTATTACTAAACCCTCCCGAGGGGAGCACTGTGTTAGATATGTGCGCCGCCCCCGGCATGAAAACCACTCAATTAGCCGCTATCCTGAAAAATACTGGGAAAATATACGCCGCCGAACAAGATCCGAAACGTCACGCGATTTTAAAGCAGATGGTGGAAAATTCCGGAGCTGGAAACGTCCAGCTTTTCCTGATGGACTCCCTAATGGCAAGCGAGAAAGATTTCCCTGATGTCGAATACATCTTGATTGATCCCAGTTGTTCCGGCTCAGGTATAATTTCAAGATTGTGTCATACTTTCATGAAAAAATTCAAAAGCTGTGAACTTTTTACAAAATCTTGAGGAAAAAATGAATGTTTTGAAATTAAAATTGATATTTCGAGAACAAATTAGGCGCTATCCCCTTAAATTCTCCCATGTTTCCGCGTGCAACACTTTTTATTTATTTTCTTCGAGAGAGCTTTAATTTAAAAAATGTTTTAGGTATAACGGATCGTATCGATATTGATGATTCGGCCCAAGTAACTTGGGAGCGTTTGACCAAACTAGCCAACTATCAAGTCAAAATGCTGAAATTCGCCCTGAAAAAATTCCCCAAAGTTAAAAAAGTAGTCTACTCCACATGCTCGATATACTCGGAAGAAAACGAAGACGTCGTGCGACAAGTAATGGAAATTTGCCCAACTTTCAAACTAGTCGACGCCCAAAAGCTACTAAACGTTCCTTGGCCTAGCAACCGCCCCCCAAAATACAAAGAAATCAGCGAAAAATGCATCTGCGCCAACCCCGACACAGACAGAACCAACGGCTTTTTCGTCGCCGTCTTCGAACGATTGGAAGAGGGCGAACAAAACCCGCTTCTGAACAAGAACCTCTACAGCGTAATGTCGCAGAAAGTCGGCTTGCTAAACTTCAAAGAACTCAGAGCGAAACTGAATCCGAACCATGGCAACCGAAGCGGAAACATGTCAAATGTCGACGACGCGAGTCATAATTGTGAAGGTAAAAAGAAGAACGGGGGACGAACGGTCGCCGCCACCGAAATCGAATCGGTTTGCAAGCGGGTGGATGGCCGCGGAGACGAAGGATCGAAAAAACGGAGGAAGAAGCTGAAAGAGAAAGACTCTGGCACCGAAGTTAATCAAGCGAGTACTTCATTGGTCAAAATTGAAGATAAAATTGCGATTGATTGTGAAACAAAGAGACACATTGAAGCAGAACCGAGTAACAAGGGGAAAAAATCAAAACAGAAGAGTCAAGTGAATGAGGACACTGAAATGGTCGAAGTATCCAGGAAAAAGAAGAGAAAGAAACAGGCGGAATGTGGGGATGTTCCGGAAGAAACTGGCGAAGTGTCGGTCAAGGGAGAGATAGCGGAAGCTCCATATAACAAACGAAAGAAGAGTAAGAAAGTGACATCTGAAGTAGAGGATGCAAATTCTGAAGTGAAGGGTACGAAAGCAAATTCTGAAGTGAAGGAAGAGAGAAAATTTGAAGTTGACGAAGTACCCAAAGCTGCTGAAGCACACAAAGCTGCCGAAGCACACAAAGCTGCCCAAGCACTCAAAGATGCCGAAGCACCCAACGCTGTCGTAGCACCCAAAGCTGCCGAAGCCCCCAAAGCTGCCGAAGCACCCAAAGCTGCCGAAACACCCAAAGCTGCCGAAGATACATCGACCAAAAGAAAAAGGAGGAAGATGGAAGTGACTCAGGAAAATACAACTGAATACCCCAATAACGAAACTTTGGCCGACGCTACTCACAGTAAAGAGGTTATCGAAGGAGACGTACCATCCAAGAAGAAGAAGAAATCGCGCTTTAGAGATGTCGAACTTGAAAGTCAAGAAATTCCAGTTTTGAGCGATGGGGACAAACGCAAGAAGAAGAAATCGAAAAATACAAATAACGCGAACAAGGAGCAAGATGCAGCTTTAGCTGATGTTGTCTTGCATGAAGAAGACACTGAAGCGCTACCAGAAGAAAAAAAGAAATCGAAGAGAACTGGAGATATTCCAGGGAAATCGAAAAATAGAAATAACGCGACCGACGAGCAAGATGCGGCTTCCGCTGGTGTTGTCTTGCATGGAGGAGACACTGAAGCGCTACCAGAAAAAAAGAAGAAATCGAAAAGAACGAGGGATGATCCAGAGGATAGAAAGAAATCGAAAAATAGAAATAACGCGAACGATGAGCAAGTTGCTGTTGTCTTGCATAAAGATATTGAAGCGCTACCAGAAGAAAAAAAGAAATCGAAAAGAACTGGGGATATTCCAGGGAAATCAAAAAATAGAAATAACGCGACCGACGAGCAAGATCCAGCTTCCGCTGCTCTTGTCTTGCACGGAAGAGACACTGAAGCACTGCCAGAAAAAAAGAAGAAATCGAAAAGAACGAGGGATGATCCAGAGGATCGAAAGAAATCGAAAAATAGAAATAACATGATCGAGGAGCGAGAAGTTGCTGTTGTGTTGCATGAAGAAATTGAAGTACTGCCGATTCACTGCACTGAAGCGCTAAAGCGGAAGAAATCGAAGAAAACTGGGGATATTCCTGAAGATCAGAAATGTCAACCAATGACGGAGATCAAGGATTCGAATGAAGAAACATGTTCAAAAAGGAAGCACAAAAAAGAACGGTTTGATGGGGATATCGTACCTGTTAATTGTTGTGAAGAAGCGCCCAGCAACAAATCAAAAAAGAAGAATAAAGCATTAAAGAATAACTTAGCTAAAGATGATAATGGAAGTATTGACAAGAACGAATCTAAGAAGCGGTCTTATGAAGTTTCTGATAAAATATGTGATATCACTGAAGGTGAGGAACAAATTAGAAAAAAGAATAAAAAATCGAAACATGCAAACTAAGAATTGTTAACGAACAGAGTAAGAAAAGTGATAAAAAAACTAGAGGAATAATTAATTCAACAAAAAGAACCAATTAGGTTAAAAAATTGAAAGAAAAACTTAAATAATTACCTACAAATTGTTAAAGACAAGTAGCATTGTCAATGAAATAAATCCTAACTTTGTATGCGCTTTAATAAATTGTTTGTTTTTTTTAAAGTTTACTTTTATTAAGAATCCGCATTTCAGAGTTGAAGCTCTTAAAGCGTTGATTGAATAAATAATAAATTTATTCAATCAACGTTTAGAGTAATGACGTCGCCAAGTAATGCGCTGGGAGCGAGCTACAAGATAAAAAGAAAGAAACATATTTTGAGGTTAGGTATTGAACTGCAGAACTTGTCCCCTGAAACTAATAAAGATCTTTCTTGGTTTCAGGGGACAAGTTCTGTATTTCATTCATTTATTTTCATTTCATTTTTTTGAAGGTAACCAAGGACCAGTCCGTTCCATTGGAGGTTAGGTAGATACGATTTCAATTTTAGAAAAAAGGTAACATCTTAAGAGAAATATTGGGAATATGCCGTAGGAAATAGATGAAATAGTGAAATTAATAAATTTTCGGAGATATTACAGTTATTATTAAAGAAAGAATGTTGAGATTTTAACAGAAGGTTACTGAAAATCTAGAAATATGAAAGGAGTACTTGGCGAAGAAAAAGCCAATAAAACGTGAAAAAAACACTACCTCGCAAAGAAGATACAGAGAATATTTAATTTTAGTATCCTTTTTTTTTAAATAAAAATCAAAAGAATTCCACAAAAGGTGAGAAATGTCAAAAATCAGAAGTGTCAATTTATCACGTTTGTAAAAAGTAAAATTTACGAAGTCAGAAAAACTGTTAAAATCAGTCGTCGACATTTTTCCACCCCTTTATTTGCATCGTGCAGCCAACGAAAACTTTTTTATCGTGTAAATGCTCCAACTAAATAGCCAAAATGCAGTTCTGTGCGTAAAATTAGCGAAAACTTTCAATACAGTGCTCATTTCAACTACAAAATGGCGCTATGACGTCACATAGACTTCATTACAAAATATGAATACGGACCTGTCGTCAACCATAGAAGTTTCACTTACACATGAACTCAGAGTTGCATGGAACTATATATTTTCTTATGCGTCATAGTCTTAGCTTCAGAAAGCTTCAATTAGTGATACAACCTTTTTTTATGTATTTTTTATATTTTCATAATTTATTTTCCTATGTCTCCAAAGACAACTAACTCTTCCTTCCCGCCAAGACGCGGTCGCGTTATCTATGCTCGCGTCACCCCGAATTGACGTTGACATTGTACCAGTGTTGCCAACCGTAGCAGAACTCTGCTACAGTAACAGAATTTTGATGCTCGTAGCATGTAGCCGGAAGGTTTTTTAAATTAGAAAGCAGAGACTAAATAGACTGAACGTAAGTCGGTAAGCAGTGAAGCCAGTTGAAAGCCTGGCGGAAGCCTAGCTCAACCCAGTTTGCAACGCACTCTCATTATTTGACAGACCGTTGCGAACATAACATCGGGTTTTTTTTTAGAAAACGGTCTGAAAGTATGGGGAAGTGTATTGTGGATCATTGTTGAAACCTCAGTGAACACATTAGTGAAGGAAAATCAAGAGTTTCATTCTTTGGGTAGGTAAAAATGAAATATATAAATATTCAATTATCGGCGTGCGCGTGCCGCCATTTCACTGCAATCATGACGTGTTTACAGCACCGGCTTAACAATATTGTACACAGGCGTCGCGTATTGAAAGAAAATTATTTTACTAGTAAACCAAGATGTCTTTGAAAATAGTTCTCCTGAACTTTTACCAAAAAGCACCTATAAAAATTATCCTATTGGTCCAAAAGCCCCTAATTGTAAAGTTTCATCTAAATCGTTAGAACCGTTACGCGGCAAGTTTCGTATTTATAAATTTTACTTAATCCGGCCATGTCCAAGAGTAGTGGGATGCAGCTTCCCACTACCCCGCATTTTAGCTTCAACTGTACGCATGAGACAACATTGAAGTGTTCAGTCTATTTAGTCTCTGTTAGAAAGATTGTAACGGGATTTTGCTAAAATCTCTAATTCGGACATAATATGCATGTACATATATTATTTATGAGTTATATTATCTACTAAAGTAGGTATTTTGTGTAATTTTTACAACACAAACAGATCTATGGTCCATTTTATCTACGTCAAATTAGACACTTAAGCTTTAATTTTACAGTGGCAACATTGGATAATATAAATAAATTAAAAAAATAAAATAAATATATGTATATTTTTTTTGTTTTTTTCAATTTATTTAACATTTTTTGAAAAAAACATAATATTTCCGGTCAATAAGGGTCTACCATGAAGAAGAAATATATGTATAGTCAAAGGTGGCAACTGTATTTAATCTATGGTGGCAACTAGTAATATTTAGATATAGTCGTGTGGCAGCGCTGACATTTCTAAAGTTTTCTATGTTTTTAGAATCCTAAACCAAACGTCATTAAATATTTTAATTTGTTGTCTGTTGTTTTAAGAGTAATTCTTTGATATTTTGTGACAATTTATGCTGAAAATTATTTAAATTGTTAATTATGGTAAAGAAAATAATACGGAAAACATTTAGTCCGGCTAGTTTTGTTAAACAGCCCCTGAAATATAGGCAACATACTAATCTTCAAAATGTTTACGCGTGAACTTACCTTTACTTCTGATGATATGCAACACAACAGATTTATAGTCCATTTCAAATAAATCTACGTCAGATTAAATACTGAAGCCAAACAGCCAAAAATTAAAAAAGGAACTTAAAAAATTGAACAAAAATCGAAATTTTTAGAAGGGCGAGTTTTTAAAAAAGGAGATATAGTTAGAATATTGGAAATATTTTAAAATACATTCTGTCGAACTGACCTAGTTACTTATATTTGTGGTTTAGATGCTTGTATTGTGTGGAAACGAAACTAATATTTATTGATAAGTCATTTAATTTACTTATTGAATAATTTTATTATTATTGATAATGAAATACACTTTGATAGGCTCTAATATTTACATTAGAATATATTAGGGCATGTTGGTAAAGCGTGATGGTAACGTGAGTGATTATCACACGAAACCACACAAAATCGTTCGGAGGCGCCCAAAGAAGTATTCACTTTAAAAATCAACACTTTCAAAAGTTGGGGGCTAGTTGTACACCGCATTAGCTTTATTTTTCAATAATAAATAATAAAGAGAAAAATAACTTATACAATTTTCACATCTTAATCATTTTTCTTAACAATTATGTTAAATTTAAATTATATTTGAAAATCTTATTGCTGAAGAATTACGCAGTGTAATTACGCAACGTAATTCTCGAATTTATTCGCCTCTGAACGGAGCGTGGCTTGTTGGCACAATCAGGCAACGTCTGTTGCAGCAAGAGCGCGGGGATTCACCATATTGCAACTGTGCGTGTATTGATGTCATATGACACTGACATTCGAACGTCGTTTAACAATGACACTCGATTTATTTAGTTATTTATCGGCGGTCGAAGTGTTGAGATGATCGCGATCGAGATGGGTCTGAGTGCGGTCGACTTTCTTCCTCATTAGTTAATGTGCCAGGTACCGCACATACCGGTGCCAGGTATGCGCGGGAGAGTACAACTCTTGGTGCCCCTAATCCGTGCTCAACAAAGCATGTCGACACCTTTAAGGAGTATGTATATACAACGTTTTCTTTTGTGGAAGTTTGTTGCCTGATGGCTATAAAAGAACTGCCTTCCTCGTCTCTTGCTATCATTCCTTCACTTATCGATTGTCGATCCGCGCGCGTAAACAGTGATCGTGGTGCCATGAAGATGTATCGGTAAGTTTTCTATTTGTCTATTTGCTTGCTTTATTTTTAGTTTTATTTCTTTTAAGATCAATCCATTCGCAAGGGGCCACTCTATTATGCCTCCAGGGTAACCGTGAGTAGTATGTGGAAACGAGCATTATTTAACACTAAATTTTAATTCGTAGTTTTCTTTTTTTAAAGTTAAATCCACTAACAAAGGGCAACGGCATTATGACTTCGAGTACCATAAGATGTGGAAACAAGTATTATTTAACACTAAATTTTAATTCGCTTCGCAGGTATTATAGTCTTATAATTATGCATGCAGCCGTTTTAAATTTGTCTTTGTTTGCAGATCGTCACAGGTAGGGAATAATTTTTATATTTTGTATTTATGTTTCTTTACATTGACGTTTTCCTGTGTATTTTCGAATATTTCTAATTTTTATTGTTAGTTTGTACATTGAATTTGTTATTTATTTATTTCAGCTTTCTAATCAAGTTCTTTTTTCATTAGGTTATATTAAACATTGTTTTGCAATCGTCAACTGGATTTTTTTAATTTCATTTTGTCATTTATTTTCAGCTGGTATATTCTATCAATAGTTTATTGTCTTTGTATATTGATTGTTTAATTACAAACGTATGATATTTACGTTTTATTTTTGTTGTTATTTTTAATTTAATTAAATGTTCTGTTACCTTGTCCATCTGTATGTATATTTTATAGTTTCAATGTTGACTTGTTTAATGTTTGTTGTTATTTAATTGCACTATTGTACAGAATACGAAATCGATTTTTTATTCTTTTGTGTCTAATGTATTTTATATTTTTATTTTAACAATTCAGTACATTGTCCCTCATCTTTGTTAAAGACTGTGGCCACTTTCTTAAAAAAAGGTTTTGTTATTTATGTAATTAGTATAATTAAATGTTATTTGCTGTTACCAATGTGTCTTATTCCATTTACAGCTAACCAGTGATACCACCGAGCCTATTACTTGGTACATTTGTATCTAGGATAGGTGAATGTTTCTCAACATTTTGTTGTAGAAGTGAATCTTGGAAATTCGGTATCACCTCTCGGGATTCCATGAGTGATACCACCGAGCCTAATACTTGGTACATTTGTATCTAGGATAGGTGAATGTTTCTCAACGTTTTGTTGTAGAAGTGAGTCCTGAAAAGTCCGTATCACCTCCTGGAATTCCGGGAGCCAAGAAAATACAACCAGAAGCCAAACTATTGCATCGAAGAAGCAACAAAGAGACGAGTCTGGAAAATTCGATTTGTAAATCAAAAAAATATAAATGTTTCTCAACTTTTTGTTGTAGAAGTTAGTCTTGGAAATTCCATATTATCTCCTGGAATTCCGGGGGCCAAGAACATAAAACCAGAAGCCAAACTACTGCATCGAACAATCAACAGAGGGGTGAGTCTGAAAAAATTCGATTCATAAATCAAAAATATAAATAACAATGCTTTAAATATTTAATTAGCGTAATTAAATGTTATTTGCTGTTACCAATTTGTCTTATTCTGTTTAAGAGCTAGCAAAGACCAGTGATACCATTGAGCCTAATACATTTGTATCTAGGATAGGTAAATATTTCTCAACTTTATGTTGTAGAAGTGAGTCTTGGAAATTCGGTATCACCCCTCGGGATTCCGGTGATACCACCGAGCCTAAAACTTGGTACATTTGTACCTAGGATAGGTGAATGTTTCTCAACATTTTGTTGTAGAAGTGAGTCTTAAAAAGTCGGTATCATCTCCCGGAATTCCGGGGGCCAAGAAAGCCAGAAGCCAAACTGCTGCGTTTTAGAATCGAGAAAAGGTGAGTCTATCTTGTCATTTGCTTCAAAACTAAATTCATTTTCTATACTTTCGACAGATACTTATTTAACTAATGAGGGTTGCATTTCTTTTAGGACAAGATGTATAATTGTT
This sequence comes from Dastarcus helophoroides, assembly GCA_028583605.1. Classification (NCBI taxonomy): domain Eukaryota; kingdom Metazoa; phylum Arthropoda; class Insecta; order Coleoptera; family Bothrideridae; genus Dastarcus; species Dastarcus helophoroides. Next base: position 23,658,195 of record CM053332.1, on the reverse strand, counting down.
CCATATAATTATTTCAATTTGGTTATATTTTATTAACTGAAATGGCAAATTTTGTTATTTGAAATTTGTTTCCTATTTCTTCGATAATCTTTATTAATTATTACTATATTATTATATTAAATTGTTTTATTCTGTTCAAATTTTAGTTAACATTTTGTTGAAGAAGTGTCTTGGAAATCCAGGTATCACTGCCCGGCATTCCCGGAGCCAAGAAAATAAATCAGAAGTCAAACTATTGCATCGAAGAATCAACAAAAAGGTGGGTCTGGGAAAAATCGATGTTTAAACCAAAAATGTAAATAACACCATTTTAGATAAAACTAACGATTTATAAAATGAAAAATGGAATTTTGCAGTGTTATATTCACATACCATGGTCTGTTATGTTGTCTTATACATGTAAATTTTTCTTTGTTTGCAGAACGTAATTATCATTCCCATTTGTATTCATGCTTCTTCATATTAATGTATTTTTAAATGTTTCTAATTTTTAACTGTTGATTTATACATTACTACTTAATGGCATGTCACATGCAAGAAAAATTAAAAGAATTTGGGTGCAAAACTCACTGTCAACAATGCAATTTTTTAATTCTATTACACGTCTTGTAGCTACATAGTTCTGTTAACATTAGAGCATATTGGTAACGCAAATTAGCGAAAAACGACACGTTTCCCCCTACATAAAATCGTTCAACGCTCCTAAAGAAGTTTCCACTTATTTAGAAGCAGTTGAAGTAGAAGTTTTCGCTTCAAAAATACAAACCTCGCAACAAGTTTTGTTCCTTCTACACTTTTGGTTTCCAGCCAGCGACCACCATTTCTGGATTATTCAAATTTTCTAAATGCAGTCGAATAGCCGAATCAAAATCTTTCCCATTATAGTAAACCTAAGTTTCTTCATATTTTCCTCCCTTTTCTTTAACTTTGGCATACTCCAAATGTATTTTACTGGTAAAGTAAAATTTCGCCAACTTTGGCCCAATTTTTCAGTTTAATGTACTTCATTGGTGCCCTTTCGTATACTTGACATTGACAAAATAACGCGGCCTCCGCCAGCTGCTTTGTCTTTTCAATTTTTGCGCATTCCCGTTGAAGTTTCTTGTTAACCAATTCAATCGTCATATTGTTAACCAATTCAATTGCCACACTCGTTCAATGTCGAATATTATTACAATATATGGGGGTTTTAGAAATGCCTGCCTTACAGATAAAATGATCGTCCAGATTTTCTTGAAGACCTTTTTCGTAGTAAACATGTCTGCAGCTGTAAATTAATAATAATGAGATTATTATATGACAGTTAAAGATTTTCTTACGTAAACTCCAGTTGCTGTGCATATTCTCATGAAATTATCTATTCTGGTGCCATCTTTTTCGCTAATTGTAATGCTTGATCCAGCTGAAGAAGATCTCTTCTCATTTCTGAAGCAGATTTCGTTTTATTTGAAGCCAAAAACTACTTCTGGGCTGCATCGAAATCCTTCAAATACATGCAAATGTAACCACATGTTGTTTTCGATGTCGAAGCATTGTTACTAGTGACCAAATCATGCAGACTTCTTCCAATTTTCTATAGACTTGAAGCGCTTAAAATTGAAATGTATTAATATGGTTGACGAAAGATTAAACGGGGCGTTCATCTTATTATTAGTATTAACTAAGTATTTGCAATTAAAATTAAGTTTTTTTTTTCAATTTAGAAATTTTCATTTTTCTTTCTACAGTCATAAAACTTATTATAAAATTATGGTTAGTTTGCAAGACATAACAACTAATAATATATTTTTTTAATGTAATTTTTGAAAAGTATATTTAAATCTAATAAAAGTTTTTAAATTACATGGATATTATTTAAATTAACTAAAATATTTTTGTATAATATCCGTGTTGTGGCAAAATACTCGTAATTGCATGTATTAATAGTTTATACTTTTAACAGTTTCCTCATTTCAAATTTCTGAAATTAACTTTGGAATAAACATAACATGTCTAAATTAAATCAGAAATTCCAAGTTTCTAAATGTAATTCAAGATGATTACTTTAAGTTTAAAATACTGAAAGAAATATGGATCTTTCGAGTATGAATTTCTAAGAAGATTGTGCTGTTCTTAAATTTAGTTCTTTTGCAAAATTACAACTTTAATATGGAAATTTCGACTCTTCTTTTTTGGTTAAGTTTTACAAAAAAAAGTAAAAGTTTCCAGTTTAAACCGAAAATTTCGTGAAAACACTCAAAACTGTGTAGCGTACCTTCTAGGAATAATGTACGGGCATAAACAGTATTATCATTATGTCCTAATGACCTTATTGAAATCGTCATTGGGATTTTTCGATCTTCCTTGATAAGTGTAAATACGTACAAATATCATTAGTTTTCAGAATAGTATTTTCTCTGAAAGCCATTAACATTATTTCTAAAAGACGAAAGAACCCCCACTTGTAGGTAAAGTGGAGAAGAAAAAATTTAAAGAGAATCAGTTCTGTTCGGGTCTTAAATATAGTTAGTCCTTCTGTTCACTGTTATTCCTAGTTTAATATGTTTAAATTGATGTGGTTTTTATGTTCTAATCGAAACAACATCACCACAACTGCTAAAAATTTTAGCTTTATTTTTGAAATTTTGAGTACAAAGTCAAAATGTTGTGATTAAAGTCGTTATTTCGCAATTTGAGGAAAATATGCCTGATTCGTTACCTTATCAGGAGTGTAGGTAAACAGACTGACTTCGGTTAAGCTGGATAAAATATGTGGTTCACAAACTGCAGTCAATTGAGGCATGTGAGACACATACACATTTAGAGAGCCTCCGTTAGTACAAACTGCCGGTAACTGACCATCGACGCTCCACCAGATATGTTCCAAGCCAACTTCTTGTGGTAATGTTAAAACTGAAGATGTTTCGTGTAAATTTGAAAGATCGTGAATCTTGATGCTGCAAAATGTTGCTTGAAAAATGAAAGTCTTATTTTTTGTGCATCATTACATATTATCTCCATAGGACGCTTTTATTGATGTGAGACAGATGTTAATATCTGCTAACTTGATTTTTACTTGGAACATTTCCTGACCTACTTCTTTCTTGTGTAGACTGCAATAAAGTAACCAGAACTAAACCCAATCAAAATATATCCATCTGCAAACCACTTATATGTCTAAATTGAACCATAAAGCTGTTGAAATGGTAATGCAACGGGATTTTCAGGATGCAGCAAGTTGTATAAATACAGAGTCTTTCACCAGTTCCAGGAGGCTGCCCTAGTCGAAAAAGTAACTACAAATGTAAACAACATTATTTGTTTATATGTATATCTAATTTGAATATTTCAGTACCTGTACAATCATCCTAAACCCAAATAACGTAGTGCAGTTCTTTTCTCTTAAGCTATAAATTGTATATTGTTGTTAATTTTGATTAGTGGAATAGCTTTTAGGCAGGATGCTGGATTCTTCTAATATATTGCATAGAGAAACTTCTTACTGCATGACTGACTGTTTTATTCATAGAGAAACTGTATAGTCTCTGATTTTATTAAAAATTATTATTGATTGACATTTGACATTTTCAGCAAACATAGAACAATGCAATGCCAACCTAAAGAAGGTAAATAGTTCTGATATTAATTTGGCATTTCACAACATATATTTTATTTTTGTTAAGCAGTTAGTTTCATTCTGCAAATCCAGACAAACAAATGTCTTACTTGATTGACAATTAACTTCTTTCCGTTGCTAATCAAACAACTATTGTTGTGTCGTACGCCGTGCGTACCATATGTGTAACAACTTTGTTTATAAAAGATTCAAGAGTGGGCAGCAGGTTTTGCGCATAAATAGCAGGATTTTTTGTTCGGCGTGACAGAAATAGATATTTTTGGGTTGGCAACACTGCATTGTACTGCCAACTTCAAATAACAAACAATTGGCGGGCTATTCAAAATTTAAACCTACAAATAGTTTAATATTTGTCTGCCAGGATGGCAAAAACGTACAATGCGTTTCACCTAGATATACTGTATCTATGTTGCATGCGCGCGGCGCCATACGCTAAATAAATATGCAACCAACGGTGAACGCAGCCATTATCATTTTTGACATATGTGACGTTTATGTGTCATCCAGATAACTGCTTCTAGTGTTTGGGTGTTTTGGTACGATTTTATTAAACAAATAATTCGAGTTTACGACACCCAAATGGAAAAATTCTAAGCGTAAGTCAACGCAATTGCGTTAGAATACGACACAATCTAGTTCGCGCCGCATTGATAATCGCTAACGCACTTCCAGGAACTGTTTATCGAGTTGTTTTGCTCTTATAATGAATCGACGAAATTCCCAGAAATGCAAGCTTGATAATATCCGGCGCAAACGAATTTGATAGTTTTTTGGGATGGCGAGATGAAGCTGTGATCGTGCAAAGATGGTTGGTGTACCGCCGGAGTATGAGTACGACTTTTGGGATAAAATCGAGTCGTTCGACCGCAAGCTGGTTACACTCACTTGTCTTATGCCCAATGGGATTATAATTTTACTGAATACCAGCTATAATGCCACCCTTGCGGAAGTCAAAGAGGTAGAGAGTTTCATCTTGTACTTGAGTAATGTGGTGGTGATATACAGTGGTGTTTGCTTGTAACAATTCTTGAGAAGGTTCTGGAGGTTGTTGCAGTGTAGTTATGGGAAAGATTCATAATAAACAAATCTCGATAAGAGTTCTTTATAGAAGAAAGTCGTATTAAACGATAAGTTGTATTAATGAGGGTACTTTGGTCCATCTATGCTTACAGATTGGTTCGCTATATTTTCAATTAAATGTCCTGCAATGAAACTATGCGAACATGATGGAACTTAAGAGGTTCGAACTGTTTCACTACAGAACATTTAATTGAAATTATTTGTTATGTTTAACACACCTAAATGCATGTCATGACAAGGAGCTTATATTCTGTGAAATTTGCTATGGTCCAGACACACTAAATAGACTGAACGCTGCAGGGTAACCAGCAAAGGCAGTTGAAAGTCTGGCAAAAACCCAGTGAAGGCAGTTGAAAGCCTGGCGAAAACCCAGTGAAGGCAGTTGAAAGCCTGGCGAAGGCAGTTGAAAGCCTGGCGAAGGCAGTTGAAAGCCTGGCGAAGGCAGTTGAAAGCCTGGCGAAGGCAGTTGAAAGCCTGGCGAAGGCAGTTGAAAGCCTGGCGAAGGCAGTTGAAAGCCTGCTGAAAGCCCAGCTTGCACCGCGCTCTTATTCCTTAACAGATCTTTTCAAAGACAACATCGATGTTTTTTTTTAGCAAATAGACATTAAATATGGGAAAATGTATTGTGGAACGCTGTCGGAATATGAGTGAACATATTAGTAAAGGAAAATCAAGTTTCATTCTTTGAATAGGTAAAAATAAAACGTAAATATTCAATTATTGGCGTGTGGGAGTCACCATTTCAATATAATCATCACATATTTGCAGCATCGGCTTAACAATATTGCGCACATGCATCGTGTATTGAAAGTTTCTTCTAAATCGTTAGAACCGTCACATGGAGGGTTTAATATTTACAAATTTGACTTAATCCGGCAGTGTCACGGTAGGCCCTCTTCCTCATATTTTACATTCAACAGTTTTCATGCTATGAGATTAAAACGTTCGGTCTATTTAGTCTCTGGATCCAGAATACAAAAGTTTCAGTCTTTAAGGGCTGCTCTGATTTGTTATAAGCAAACATTCATAAGCGGGTTCGTTGTAAGTGAACATTACACCGAATAGTATCCCGCGCTTCCTTATAATGTCACTAACAGTCGATCGCTTTAAGGATCTTTGGGATGAGGCCGCCAAACAGCCCCTCTATGGCAAGCTCCACGATATGTCCGTTTACGTCTTCGTCTGCATCAGCAGCGCCTTGGGGCAGGAAAAGATCAACGACGAGGGTAGACGACTTTGCGATATCAGGCCAGTCGGGGCCACGTTGTCCGTTAAAGAATGCATAGCTGATAAAGCAGATGAAACGACCAATTTGCAAATCGGGCAACTAATAGGTAAACGGTTGCAGGAGTTCGATCAGATCAATAGTCCGGAGATAAACGATTTTCGTTTTAAAATGCGGAAGCTCGGAGAGGAAATTGTGCAGGCGAGGCAAAAGTTATCGTGGCAGCAACGAGTATTCTATCAATTTCCTCCGAGACTGAATAAACCTAATAAGAATATCTCGGACGTGATCGAACCAGATAAGAATATTAAAATAACTTCAAAGTTCGAAAATTACGAAGTAAGTATTTTAGACAATGTGAATTTTGTCAACTTGAATGGTTTTAGTCAATTTAGAAGGTTTTAGTCGACTTAGAGGGTTTTAGTCGACTTGGAGGGTTTTAGTCGACTTAGAGGGTTCTAGTCGACTTAGAGGGTTCTAGTTGACTTGAGGGTTCTAGTCGACTTAGAGGGTTCTAGTCGACTTGAGGGTTCTAGTCGACTTAGAGGGTTCTAGTCGACTTAGAGGGTTCTAGTCAACTTAAATGTTTTTTTTCAGAGTTCGTTTACATTTAACGTTCCTCCAAGTATTAAACCAAAAAAGTTATTAGAGATAATTTTGTCCAAGAAAGCGAATATAATGAATATGAGGAATGAGAGAGCGTGTGATTTTGTTTTAAAAGTCTGCGGTCGAGATGAGTATCTCGTTGGCGATTATCCAATTATAGATTTCCAGTATATTCAAGATGCCTTATCGAGGGATTTAATTCCTACGTTAGTAACTGTAAATGTAGTAAATGTTCCTGGTTTGTTACCATTTCTATAACATGGTTCACCCCTCTCATATAGTCTTTTTTAGTTGTAAATGATAACGAGTACGAGTGCCTGAATAGCTTTGATAAGAAACCGAGAGGTTATTCCACGTTAACGCTACGAAAAAAGGGAAAATACAAATCATCCTGGGACATACTTGAGTCATTTCGAATAACCCTTTGCACCGCCACCAAATTAAATTGTGATATTAAGAAGAATCCGGAGGTACTGCTTTCAAATCTTCGCGTAACGCGTAAAAAATAAATATTTCAGGTTTTCGTCGGTATGCAAGTAGCGCTTTTCCATGGAGGTAAATCGCTTTGCGAATCCAGGAAAACCGAGGAAACCAAAGTCAACGTCGTAGGAGAACAATGCGAAGCAGAATTCAAAACGACTTTAGAATTCAATATTAAAGTCGGGAACATCCCCAAGAATTCCAAAATCTGCTTCGGGCTTTATGAAATCGTCAAAACCGGACGAAGCGCCAAGTTTAAAAAGGCAAAGGAAATGGGAAAGGTCGGTAATTTTCTTAGAGCACAGAATTTTAAGAAAGTTTAGATTGAATTCCCGTTGAAATTGTACCATTTTTTTCAAAAATCCTAAATTTAACTTTGATTCGGTAGACTTTTTTTAAAAAACTTGGACGCCTCTAAATTTCGACTTGTTGACAAATTTTGAAGTTTAAACTCGAAGGTGACCAACCTGAAAAGTTACTTAAACTCGAAATTTGGAGAAAAAAGTCGAAGATTTCTAAACATCATTATTAATTCATTTATTTTATTAAAATTCTTCTAAAATTACAACTTCAAACTAAAAATTTTAACTTTTTTTTGGAAATGTTGACGCATTTTTCTAGAAATTTAAATTTTATATGAGATTTCGATTTTTCCTAAATATGTAGTTTAATTTCTAAATTTGACACTAAACATTTAGTCGTTGTTTTGAAATTGGGGCTCGTTTTTCTATAAATTTCGATTCCAATCTCTAAATTTCGATCCCAGTTTCTAAATTTCGATCCTGATCCCTAAATTTCGCCAAATGCTGAAGTTGTGCCCACTTTCAGGATACTTTATGCAATCCATTGGCCTGGGGCAACACGACGGTGTACGACTTCAAAAACCAGCTGAAAACGGGCGCCATGACCCTCTATTTGTGGTCCTTCGCCGACGATATGATTTCAGACGATTTCCTTCACCCTTTGGGCACCGTGGTTAGCAACCCGGACACCAGAAATTCAACAGCTTTGACGCTTAATTTCGAAAGGTATCCAATCATTCGAATCAAAGTTTCTGTTCTCAATTTCGATTTTCAGTTACGGGGGCGAAAGCAACAATCAAACCATTCTATTCCCATCGAGAGAGGCCATACTGAGGCACTCTCAAGAGAGACCCGAGGCTGAATACAAGCAAATCATCGACAGGAACAACATTCAGAGTTGTTACAAGGTGATAGTCGAGAGTGAGAATCTGTACGAGGTACACGATCAGGAAAGGAAGAATATTTGGGATTTGAAGTATCACTGGCGGGAGAATTTCCCGGAAATTTTACCTAAATTGCTCTATTGCATAGATTGGGACAATAAGGATGTTGTAAGCGATGTTGTTGTTCTCTTAAAAGACTGGCCGCTGCTTCCACCGGAGAAAGCCCTGGAGCTGTTGGATTACGCGTACGCGGATCAGGACGTCAGAAGTTACGCTGTGCGTTGCCTTCGGAATCTCAGGTTAATTCATTTTTTTGGATTCGAGGCGCATTTTTACGCAAAATATTAACTTTTTTAAATTAGAACTTAACTAACGAGTGTATTCTTTTAGTGATGAAGATCTACTCTTATATCTCCTACAATTAGTGCAGGCGCTAAAACACGAGTTATTTTTGGAGTGTGATCTAGTTAATTTTCTTCTGCGAAGAGCGTTAAACAACCAAAAAATCGGTCATTATTTATTTTGGCACCTCAGGTAACTTACGATACGACTCTTGTCAACCTGCTCCCCACGACTGGCTATTTTTAGATCTGAAATGCAAGTTCCATCGGTGTCGGTCCGCTTCGGTCTAATTCTTGAAGCTTACTGTAGAGGTTCCCAAGAACATATGCCCGCGTTACAAAAACAGGTCAACTGTTTAGAAAAAATGAAGAAGTGTAGCGAATTGGTCCGAACTAGGCGGGACAAAGAAAAAGGGAAAGCTCTGCTGAAGGAATACTTGGCAGATGGCACTACGGATTTCATGGGGTCGTTTAGGAACCCCCTTGAGCCTAGTTTTCGGTGTAAACGAATTAAGTAAGCTCTAGTTACCAACAGCGGTTGTATAACAATTCAAACTGATGATATATTTGATAATGAAGGCTTCCACAGCCAGAATCAGTACAGGATATACTTCTTCTTCTTCTACGATGATGGGCAAAACGTCGAACACTTTTAGTAGTTCTTTGACAAAGTCCAATCCCGGAAGAAGTATATCCTGTGATGATATCTTTTTTAATTCAATAATTTTATGTATGTACACGTAAAGTAATATCTGCTTACGATGAACCAATCTGTAAGAAATAGACGGTTAAAGTAGTATTATTATTTATCGTTTTACATGAACTTATAACAAACCAATTTCTCCTGGAGGTTCCTTATAAGCAGACATTACGATATAACTATTTGATGTTTATTTCACATTTCCTTTAAAATCTTGCCTATTTCTTTGTCACATCATAACATGACGTCTCAAAGATATTAAATCATTATTATTGTTCGGGATCACTATCAAGTCTTGATAGCTCCGATAAATGAAACGTAAATGTAAACTTAACGACGTTTATTAAGTGAACTGACATCGCCAAGATCTGGGATGCAATTCACTTAATAAACGTCGTTAAGTTTACATAAAACGCGTTTCATTTTATCGTAGCTATCAAGACCTGATAGTGATCCCAAACAATTATATTAGATGCATGTTGCAACTAAAAAAAAACAAGTTTTTTAACAGTTATTAGTTATTTAAGCAATCTATTTTTCAATAATTATGTAACAAAAACGTTAAACAGGCACGAAGCTCCCAATAAAAATACTGAAAACAAACATCGTTTCCTATCAAGAAACAAAATAGTTGAAAGAATAAGGTCGTAAAACATACTCGAAATCTAATTCTGAATTGTTACATCAGAGTGCTCGCAATGAGCTTTCACCGTTTATCCTTTTTTATTAAAGCGCCATTTTTGCAGGATCGACCGGTGTAAAGTTATGGATAGCAAGATGAAGCCGCTGTGGATAGTTTTTGAAAATTTCGACACCTACGGCGAGGATATTTATATTATTTTTAAAAACGGCGACGATCTGCGGCAGGACATGCTGACGTTGCAAATGCTGCGTGTAATGGATAAAATTTGGAAGCAAGAGGGACTCGACTTTAGGTAAATTCGAATGTTTTAATTCTAGAAGACAAAAGATGATTCCTGTTTATAGGATGAATCCGTACAATTGCATTTCGATTGAGAATCGAGTGGGATTGATTGAAGTTGTGTTGAATGCCGACACTATCGCTAACATACAGAAAGAGAAAGGGATGTTTTGTGCCACGTCGGCCTTCAGGAAAGGATCTATTTTGGGTAAGCGAGGTGTTAAAATGTCCCATAAATCCATCATTTTACTTTACATTATCAGGTTTTGAAGATTTTCAAAAAAATTTGATAAAAACGCATAATTTGTGGAAAAAACCATCAAAACAGTTTTTTACAAATTTTGCATTGTTATCGACATTTTTTTCAAAATTACAATTAATTCAAGGGAAAGAAAATAAATTTCTAGTGTTAACATGAAATTTTGAAAACAATCTTTTGATTAAATTGCAAATTTTGATAAAAATTCGAAATTTGTGAAAAACTACCAAACACTGTTTTTAACAAATTTTGCATTTTTGTCGAATTTTTTTCAAATTTGTAATTATTTCAAAAGAAGGTAAATATATTTCTAGTGTTAACATGAAATTTTGAAAACAATCTTTTGATTAAATTGCAAAATTTGATAAAAATTCGAAATTTGTGAAAAACTACTAAACACTGTTTTTACAAATTTTGCATTTTTATCGAATTTTTTTCAAAATTGCATTTATTGCAAGAGAAAGACAATAAATTTTTAGTGTTACCATGAAATTTTGAAAACAATCGTTTGATTAAATTGCAAAATTTGATAAAAGTTCGAAATTTGTGAAAAACTACCAAACATTGTTTTTTACAAATTTTGCATTTTTATCGAATTGTTTCAAAATTACAATTATTTCAAGAGAAAGAAAATAAATTTCTAGTGTTACTATGAAATTTTGAAAATAATCGTGTGATTAAATTGCAAAATTTGATAAAAATTCGAAATTTGTGAAAAACTACCAAACACTGTTTTTTACAAATTTTGCAATTTTGTCCAATTTTTTTATAATTACAATTATTTCAAGAGAAAGAAAATAAATTTCTAGTGTTAACATAAAATTTTGAAAACAATCTTGATTAAATTGCAAAATTTGATAAAAATTCGAAATTTTTGAAATACGCTGTCAACACTGTTTTGTACAAATTTTCCATTTTTGTCGAATTTTTTCAAAATCGCAATTAATTCAAGAGAAAGAAAATAAATTTCTAGTGTTAACATGAAATTTTGAAAACAATCGTTTGATTAAATTGCACAATTTGATAAAAATTCGACATTTGTGAAAAACTACCAAACACTGCTTTTTACAAATTTTGCAATTTTGTCGAATTTTTTCAAAATTACAATTATTTCAAGAGAAAGAAAATAAATTTGTAGTGTTAACATGAAATTTTGAAAACAATCGTTTGATTAAATTGCAAAATTTGATAAAAATTCGAAATTTGTGAAAAACTACCAAATACTGCTTTTTACAAATTTTGCAATTTTGTCGAATTTTTTCAAAATTACAATTATTTCAAGAGAAAGAAAATAAATTTCTAGTGTTACTATGAAATTTTGAAAACAATCGTTTGATTAAATTGCAAAATTTGATAAAAATTCGAAATTTGTGAAAAACTACCAAACACTGCTTTTTACAAATTTTGCAATTTTGTCGAATTTTTTCAAAATTACAATTATTTCAAGAGAAAGTAAATAAATTTCTAGTGTTAACATGAAATTTTGAAAACAATCGTTTGATTAAATTGCAAAATTTGATAAAAATTCGAAATTTGTGAAAAACTACCAAACACTGCTTTTTACAAATTTTGCAATTTTGTCGAATTTTTTCAAAATTACAATTATTTCAAGAGAAAGAAAATAAATTTCTAGTGTTACTATGAAATTTTGAAAACAATCGTTTGATTAAATTGCAAAATTTGATAAAAATTCGAAATTTGTGAAAAACTACCAAATACTGCTTTTTACAAATTTTGCAATTTTGTCGAATTTTTTCAAAATTACAATTATTTCAAGAGAAAGTAAATAAATTTCTAGTGTTACTATGAAATTTTGAAAACAATCGTTTGATTAAATTGCAAAATTTGATAAAAATTCGAAATTTGTGAAAAACTACCAAATACTGCTTTTTACAAATTTTGCAATTTTGTCGAATTTTTTCAAAATTACAATTATTTCAAGAGAAAGAAAATAAATTTCTAGTGTTACTATGAAATTTTGAAAACAATCGTTTGATTAAATTGCAAAATTTGATAAAAATTCGAAATTTGTGAAAAACTACCAAATACTGCTTTTTACAAATTTTGCAATTTTGTCGAATTTTTTTCAAAATTACAATTATTTCAAGAGAAAGAAAATAAATTTCTAGTGTTAACTATGAAATTTTGAAAACAATCCTTTTGATTAAATTGCAAAATTTGATAAAAATTCGAAATTTGTGAAAAACTACCAAATACTGCTTTTTACAAATTTTGCAATTTTGTCGAATTTTTTCAAAATTACAATTATTTCAAGAGAAAGAAAATAAATTTCTAGTGTTACTATGAAATTTTGAAAACAATCGTTTGATTAAATTGCAAAATTTGATAAAAATTCGAAATTTGTGAAAAACTACCAAACACTGCTTTTTACAAATTTTGCAATTTTGTCGAATTTTTTTAAAATTACAATTATTTCAAGAGAAAGAAAATAAATTTGTAGTGTTAACATGAAATTTTGAAAACAACCTTTTGATTAAATTGCAAAATTTGATAAAAATTCAAAATTTGTGAAAAACTACCAAACATTGTTTTTTACAAATTTTGCATTTTTATCGAATTGTTTCAAAATTACAATTATTTCAAGAGAAAGAAAATAAATTTCTAGTGTTACTATGAAATTTTGAAAATAATCGTGTGATTAAATTGCAAAATTTGATAAAAATTCGAAATTTGAGAAAAACTACCAAACACTGCTTTTTACAAATTTTGCAATGTTGTCGAACTTTTCCAAAATTACAATTATCTCAAGAGAAAGAAAATAAATTTCTAGTGTTAACATGAAATTTTAAAAACAATCCTTTGATTAAATCACAAAATTTGAAAAAATTCGAAATTTGTGAAAAACTACCAAACACTGCTTTTTACAAATTTTGCAATTTTGTCGAATTTTTTCAAAATTACAATTATTTCAAGAGAAATAAAATAAATTTCTAGTGTTAACATGAAATTTTGAAAACAATCCTTTGATTAAATTGCAAAATTTGATAAAAATTCGAAATTTGTGAAAAACTACCAAACCCTGCTTTTTACAAATTTTGCAATTTTGTCGAATTTTTTCAAAATTACAATTATTTCAAGAGAAAGAAAATAAATTTCTAGTGTTGACATGAGATTTTGAAAACAATCTTTTGATTAAATTGCAAAATTTGATAAAAATTCGAAATTTGTGAAAAACTACCCAACACTGTCTTTTAACAAATTTTGCAATTTTTGTCGAATTGTTTTCAAAATTACAATTATTTCAAGAGAAAGAAAATAAATTTCTAGTGTTAACATAAAATTTTGGAAACAATCGGTTGATTAAATTGCAAAATTTGATAAAAATTCGAAATTTGTGAAAAACTACCAAATACTGCTTTTTACAAATTTTGCATTTTTGTCGAATTGTTTTCAACATTGCAATTATTTCAAGAGAAGGTAAATAAATTTCTAGTGTTAACATGAAACTTTGAAAACTAATATTTTGATTAAATTGCAAATTTTGATAAAAATTCGAAATTTGTGAAAAACTACCAAACACTGTTTTTAACAGATTTTGCATTTTTATCGAATTTTTTCAAAATTGCAATTAATTCAAGAGAATCAAAGTTACAATTATTTCAAGAGAAAATAAATTTCTGCTATTAAGACGAACTTTTGAAAAACATGTCGATAAAAATACAAAATTTGTAAAAGAAATGCGCTTGCTAGTGCTAATTTCTTAAATGTTTTTTCAGGATTTCGTCCATTTCTTTCTTTCTTTCAAAACTTATTTTAAATTGAACTATTGCCAGTCGGAACATTATTTGGTTATTATCTGTTATCGGGTTTATTTCCTAAAAGATTTTGCTGTATTTTGTATCCTGTGTTGAAAAAAGTTGCCTTTCTATACAATTTTTTATCAGCTTGGTTAAAAGACTACAATACCACGGAGGCTGCCCTTAATAAAGCCGTCGAGGAGTTCACCTTGTCCTGCGCTGGATACTGTGTGGCTACATACGTATTAGGTATAGGCGACCGGCATTCGGACAATATAATGGTCAAGAAAAACGGACAGGTACCCCACATTACCAGCAACTTCTTAACACTTATTTATAAATTTTTTTAGCTTTTCCATATTGACTTCGGGCATATTCTCGGTCATTTTAAAGAAAAATTCGGAATCAAGAGGGAGAGAGTTCCGTTCGTTCTCACCCATGATTTCGTTTATGTGATTAATAAGGGACAGAAAACTGGTTTAGAGTTTAAAGCTTTTCAGGAGTACTGCGAAAAAGTAAGTGTCTTTGTGGGGTGAACATTTCTGCGTTTAACGTAAGATGTTTCTCAGTTTAACGTTGCACGTTTCAGGCTTTTTTGATACTGCGAAAGCACGGTTTCCTATTCATATCGCTGTGTGCCATGATGATATCCACTGGATTGCCGGAATTATCCTCCGAACGTGATCTCAATTACCTCAAGGAGACATTGGTGAGTGCCAACGATTAAAATATTCAAGTTAAATACAGAGAATGTTCAAGATTAAATACAGAGAATATTCAAGACTAAATACAGAGAATATTCAAGATTAAATTCAACTGACTTTAAAATCTGAATTTACTCTTAAGTCGTTTAATATCCAAGTGTTACGCTTCAGGTACTCTCGAAGACGGAGGATGACGCGCTGCAGCACTTCAGGAATAAATTTTTCGAGGCGCTCTCGAACTCGTGGAAAACCTCTCTGAATTGGGCGTCTCACAATTTGGCGAAGAACAACAAAGGTTAGATTAGGGGATTCGTCACCAAACTGATGATAACAAGTGCCAATATTAATAATTTTAAGCAAAACTATCCACTAGGTATTTGTAATATACAAATTTTTTTAGTTATTTTTTTAAGTATTTATGAAATTGTTTCACCCTAGAATTGATATCGAGAGTTAATACTCAATTAGTATTATCCATTTAGGTATTTTAAACGGTTCAACTTAATTTCAGTGTTTTTGATCTCTTCTTTTTTATACACTTGGATGTTCACCTGTTGATTGAATAAAATGTAAATAAGGGTATTATTTTTTCTAAAACAACTAAAGAAGAAATAAATTAGTGCAATTTATTTGTTCATCAAGTAACTATTGAAATGTGATTTCGAAATCGAGTTTTAAAGTATAATTTAGACTGTTTAGCATTAAAAAATGGATTATCAATGCAATTTAGTTTAATATGAAATAAGTTATGTACAAATGATTAATTTTAAGTTGTTTTTGATTAATATTTTTGTAATGTGCGAGTCAAATATGGATGGAGATTTTTATTTTGTAATTGCAAAACTATTCAAAACGATTGTGTTGGTGATTTAATGTAATTTTTGTGTATTGCCGTTTTTATAAATCATACTAAAACGTGTTATAAAAATCTGTTTTGTTTTTTTGCTTACATTCGCGAAGGCGTGAAAGGACCAACAAATTTTGGATTGGAGGTCGAAACATTGCAAAAAAAGTGAATTTCGAGGTACAAATCAAATTTTGGTATTAAAATTAAAATACTCCAAATTCATTTTAGTTTCACTGAGCCCAGTTTGGCAATATTTAAATAAATGACAAAAATGAAAAAAAAAATTAATGTCGAAGATGCTTAATTGGGAAAGGAGGGGGATAGTTAATAGGCAAGCGAAGTGTTTTAAAAATATTTGCAATATTTCTATGGTTTATTAAAACTATGTATAAATCTTTCCAATAATAAATATTTTAACAGGTAAAAGATATTAAAAGGTTTGGTAAGCTAACATGCAAATTGCTTTAATCTTAGGTATCTGTTTAATAAAATCTACTACTATTGGCAGTTTCCTTGTGTCTGTTTTATATCTAAAAACGTCAAAAGTACCATTAGATTGCGTAAAATCGAACTAATTTTAATTTAAGAAGCTTCTATGTTGCAAATTATACAAGTTTATGAGGTATATTATCACTTTGGAATATCAGTTCACTAAATTCACTTAAAAAAAGACTAAATATTTTTACAAAATCTGTCTCATTTTTACAATGCCATCCAATTAACATATTTTGGAACCATCAAATAAAATTAATCGCGATCTGTATAATCCTGTTTCAGGGTGTCGATGGGACCCTGGCTCATGACAAAAAACATTTCGGAAAAACTTTAACAAACATCCAAATTCGAAATCAAACTCTCCTGAAGTAATTCAAACGTATTTGTAAACGAGGTGGACTTCTACTGGGATAAAAATTTATCTAATAATAAATTCGTTCCAAATCTACTTCCTCTTCTTTTTTTGGGAAGTTCTCTTTCAGTTATCAATTTCATTTTAATATTTCTAGGAATTTTAAAATTTTTGAAATTGATATTTCCAACCAATAAGAGTCTAAAGAGTTCCAATTATGAAAAAACGAGCTCAATTTTCTCTCATCGTTGGACTTTCGATTAATACCGCAGATTGAGGACCTGAAACGTGTTCTCCATGTCGGATTCAAATTCAGAGTCGTCGTCTTCGTATCTATAGCTATGTCTGGCTAATTTAGGCAAATATAAAAATGAGGGTTTTTGCTATTCTTCGGTTAACTCCCACAGCATCAAAGAGGCGTCGGTGCCGCCGACGGTGACGACGTTTCGGTCGTTGAACAAAAACCTGGCGCACGCTATTTGACCGCTGTAGAGCTTCTCTTCGTTGTATTCGGCTTTGGGCGACAAACACGGATATCTGTGGAAAAACCGTTGGTAACCGAAACTTGACCAAATTACCCAATTAAACAAGTGGGGCAATTACCTGAATAGTCGCAAGTAAGCCATCAGTGTCCCCTGAAATGAGTAGATCATGGGCCGCTGATCTGCTCGCTGTGCTTATAATGGAAGTCATAGGGTAGTATCTATTGTTCCACATGCCTGAAATTAACACTGACTGTCAAAATTTTACCTGCGGAATTTTTTGGAAACATTTTCAAAGCAATTAATTGTTTTGAATCCAGAGTCCCGATTTTGGTGGAACTGGTCCTTGGTTATCTTCAAAAATTGTCCCCTGAAACCAAGATATCTTCTTCAGAGAGATATTTTTTTTAATCTTTCTCGGTTTCAGGGGATAATTTTTGTATTTCAATTTTTCAGAGTCCCGAGTTAAATTTTACCTGCTACCATGAACCCAACTGTGCTGTTATGGGTGTACCACTTGACGTCCTTCATGGCGATAGGGCTCTTCTCGGGGGATAAACTCTTAACATCCCCTGAAATTATCAATGTGAATGAGTAATCAACGAGAAATGTGGAACGTACAAAAGGCGAGGTCGTAATCGGCAGTGACTGTTTGCAGGTAGTTGCTGTCGGAGCTCCAATCCATTTGGATCAACGGCTGGGAGCCCCTGATTTTATTCGATTTTTTGTAAGAAAATCCATCTCTGCTGACTCTGAAGAGATAAATGCTGCCATTCTGCGACGCTATGGCTATGAGGTCTCCACCTAAGGGTTCAAAAATGTATCAATCTCAAAACACTAATTTTTTTTGAAATAACAACTTCTTTAGGGGCGTTATTGAAGTAAAAACTTCTTTAGGCGTCTTTAGCGACTTTGAATAAGGATTACGCATTACCCACACAGGGAGCACAATATGCTCCTTGTGTGAGTTCTAAACAAAACCTTTTTTTTAAGACATTTTTCAGCATTTTTACTTTTTTCCCAACAATTAGGCTTTAAAGTCGTAATTTTAATAAACACGTAATTTCCAGTTCTGAGATTTTGAAATGTCAAAAGAAAGAGAAAAATGTACAAAATAAATTAAAAATATTGAGGTTAAATGTAAAATGTTGACTTTTCCAAATTGTCAACTTTACACTTGAAACTTACAGACACTGAACATTTCTTTTATTCTCTAAATTTTGAGTTAAAGACGAAATTTTGAATGTAATTTTAAATGTTAATTTCAAAATTTTGAATATAATTTGACGATTTTGAATCTGTTTCTTAAAATTTTATTCTTTGTCCGAACAATTCGGCTTTATTATCGAATTTTTTTCTAAAATCGAAAGTTAATAAAACACTACTTTAAATTTGAATCGGAAAAAAATTTAAACTTCTGAAAAAAATAAGAAAATTTCCACAAGATCTAGAATTTTTTCGAAATTTAGACTTTTCTTCTCGCACTTTCGATTTAAATCTCTATGTTTCAAATTCAAATTTCAATTTTAAAATGTGGAAATGTTTAACTGAAAATTCAAATCCAGAATTCAGAGAGAAATTTCAACGAGTAATTCAACATTTCAACTACTGGAAATTTAACGTTTTTCTCAAAGTTGTTAACCTTTTCAGGACTTTTTGATTATAAAGTGGGAAAAAATTCAAATTTTGAGATAACAGTCGAAATTTCGTCTCAAAATGTAGTTGAAATATTAGTCTTTTCTTAAAATTTCTATCTTAAATTCGAATGTTTGTGAATTTTATTTAACATTTTAAATTCCAAATTAAGACTTAAGAAAATTTGCATTGATAACAATTTGAAAAAAAAAATTCTAGCAAAAACGAGCATTTCTTGGAAGGAAGAAGCAGAAAAATCAAATGCCGTTCCTAGACAACTCACTAGGATTGTATCCTACGCAATTAAGGGGCGATCCGCAAACTCTAACTGTGTTCACTAGGACCCCAGTTTCGGTATTTATGATTAGCAGATGACCTTCGCTGCTTCCAACCACTAAAGCCACCCCAAACGGATGAAAACTGAGCGAGACACATTCAAAGTTGACCTAAAAGAAAAAAGAGAAGAGTTTTGACAAATGACCAATTAAATGTTCTGTAATTAAACAGTTAAACGTGCTCATAATTGAAAATATGTACAACCGCAACCATAGATAGTTTCGAGCCTTCCTTGGCCTCATCAGCAAAGTCAGTTACAAGTCACCCAATGGAGATTTACTCTCTTGGATACTTATACGACTGACCGTTGATTGAATATATTCAATCAACGGACTGACTAACGGCTTTAAGTTGGAAGTGTATACAACCACCGTACCATGCTGATGAGGCCAAGGAAGGCCGAAACTAGTCTATGGTTGCGGTTATACATATTTTCAATTTTGAGCACGTTTAACTGTTTAATTTACAGAACATTTAATTGGTCATTTGTCAAAACTAGATGAAAGTAAAGTCACGCCGAGGACATTTGTATCTACGGATGTTGCGATGCAACCCGTGATAGAAGCTTTGCCTCATCTACTTTGCAATTGCAGTCTAGTTTTCATTAGATTCTAATGAAATTAGATTTCAATTGCATCATGATAAACTTGTATATATTCGTATATACAAGGCTTATTATCTCAGAAGAGAAGAGTAGTTTGATGAGGTACTGGAGATATTAACGCTACGCTTTCTAGATACCTGTGTGCTCCATATTAACTTATTTTTTCTCCAAAGCGCGATATATTTATCGTGACCGGCTGTGGCGAAAACTTCATCATCCGGATGCACAGCCAGACCCCACAACTGCCGACTGTGTCCAAAAACAATCTGGAAATAACCAATGCAGTATTGGAAAGTTTTGCTTGGGAAGTTTCGCTTGGAAAATTTTACCTGATTGAACCTTCTTTGCATAGATCCTTCAAGTATATTGTTCCTAGTTGTTCCCACGTAGATATTGCCGTCGTTCCTCCCGGGTCTTTGGGGGTAAATCGATCGTATTCCACCAGCCGACTCCGGCAACTGGAACATAATTTATTAATATGTGAAGTCATCTCCTTAACGTGTTACTATCAAAAATGCGAATACATGGCGAATTTCATTTTTGGCACCATTGTAGCTGCACAAGAGGGCTATAAGATAGAGAGACGAAAGAAAAAGCATAGCTGAGTAAAGAAGAAAATGAAAATTAAGAAAAAAGAAGAGAGGAGAGAAGTTGAGAAAAGAGAAGAGACGGAAAGAGAAGAGATGGGAAGAGAAAAGATGGGAAGAAAAAGGGTTGAGACGAGAAGAGATAGGAAGACGGGAGAAGAAATGGGGAAGAGGAGAGAAGAGATGGGAAGAGAAGGGGAGAAAATAGATGGGAAGAGAAGAGTTGGAAAAAGATGAGAAGAGAAGAGGTAGGAAGAGAGGAGAATAAAAGAAAAGAGAAAAGAAAAAAAAGAGCAGAGAAAAGAAGAGATGGAAAGAGAAGAGAAGAGATGGAAAGAGAAGATAAGAGATGGTAAGAGAAGAGAAAAGATGGGAAGAGATGAGATGGAAAGAAAAGAGAAGAGAAGAGATAGGAAGAGGAAAGAAGAGATGGGGAAGAGAAGAGATAGGAAGAGGAGAGAAGAGATGGGAAGAGAAAAGAGATGAGAAAAAATGAGTTGACTAGAGAGGAAACAGGATGGGGAAGAGAAGAGATAGAAAGAGGAAAGAAGAGATGGAAAGAAAAGAGAAGGGAAGACAAGAGGATGGAAGAGAGCAGAAGATATGGGAAGAGAAGAGTTGGGAAGAGGGGAGATGGGAAGAGAAGAGTTGGGAAGAGGGGAGATGGGAAGAGAAGAGTTGGAAAGAGATAAGAAGAGAAGAGTTGGAAAGAGTTGAGAAGAGAAGAGTTGGAAAGAGATGAAAAGAGAAAAAATAAGAAAAAAGAGGAGAAGGGAATATATAAGATGAGAAAAGAAGGGAGAGAAAAGAGAAGATGGAAAGAGAAGACTTGGAAAGAGATAAAAAAAGGACGAAATAGGAAGAGAACAGACGGGAAGATAAGAGATGAGAAGAGAAGAGATGGAAAGAAAAGAAACGGAAAGAAAAGAGGTGGGAAGAGAAGAGAAGAGGTGGGAAGAGAAGATAAGAGATGGAAAGAACAGAGTTGAGAAGAGGAGAGATAGAAAGAGAGGAAAAGAAATGGGGAAGAGAAGAAATAGGAAGAAAAGAGAAGAGATGAGAAGAGAAGATAAGATATGGGAAGAGAAGAGAAGAGATATAAAGAGAGAAATCAAGAGATAGGAAGAGAAGATAAAAGATGGGAAGAGAAGAGAAAAGAAAGAGAAGAGATGGGAAAAAAAGAGAAGAAAAGAGATAGGAAGAGGAAAGAAGAGATGGGAAGAGAAGATAAGAGATGGGAAAAGAAGAGAAAAGAAGGGAAGAGAAGAGATGAGAAGAAAAGTGTTGACAAGAGAAGAGACAGGATAGGGAAGAGAAGAGATAGGAAGAGGAGAGAAGAGATGGAAAGAGAAGAGAAGGAAAGAAAAGAGGATGAAAGAGAAGATATGGGAAGAGAGGAGATAGGAAGAGAAGCATTGAAAAGAGATGAAAAGAGAAGAGTTGGAAAGAAATGAGAAGAGAAAAGTTGGAAAAAGATGACAAGAGAAGAGGCAGGAAGAGAAGAGAATAGAAGAGACGAGAAGAGAAAAAAAAGAGAGAAAAGAAAAGAGGAGAAGGGAAGATATAAGAAGAGAAAAGAAGGGATGAGAGGAGAGAAGATGGGAAGAGAAGACTTGGAAAGAGATAAAAAGGGAGGATATAGGAAGAGAAGCAGACGAGATTTGAAGAGATGGGAAGAGAAGAGATGGAAAGAGAAGAGATGGAGATAAAAGAGATGGAAGAGAAGAGAAGAGGTGAGAAGAGAAGATAAGAATGAAAAGAAAAGAGTTGAGAAGAAAAGAGATAGGAAGAGAGGAAGAGAAGAGAAGAGAAGAGATGAGAAAAGAAGAAAAGAGAAGGGAAGATAAGATATGGGAAGAGAAGAGATGGGAAGAGAAGAGATGGAAAGAGAAAAGAAGAGATAGAAAGAGAAGTCAAGAGATGGGAAGAGAAGATAAGAGATGGGAAGAGAAGAGAAAAGATAGGGAAGAGAAGAAAGAAAAGAGGAAGAGAGAGAGAAGAAAAGGATGAAGAGAAGAAGAATGGAAAAGAGAAGGAGAAGGAAGAGAAAAAGAGATGAAAGGAAGTGGAAGAAGAAAGAAAGTGGAAAGAAGAGAAGAGAAGGGAAGAGAAGAGATGAAGAGAAGAGAAAGAGTGAAAGGAGAAGAGATAAAGAGAAAAGAAGGATGAGAAGAGAAGAGGGAAAAGTGAAAAGATAAAAAGAGAGAGATAGGAAGAGAAGAGAATTGGAAGAGAGAGATGGGAAGAGAAGAGATGGAAAGAGAGAAGAGATGGAAAAGAAATGAGAAGAGAGAAGAGTGAGAAGAGAAGATAAGAAAGAAAGAAGAGAGGAAGAAGAAAGAGAATAGAAGAGACAGAAGGAGAAAGAGAGAAGAGAGAGAAAAGAAGAGAAGAGAAGAGAAAGAAGGGAAAGAAGAGTAGAGAAGAGAAGAGAAAGAAGAGATAGAAGAGAAGAAGAGATGGGAAAGAAAGATTGAGAGAAGAGAAAGAAGAGAAGAGAGGAAGAAAGAGAAAGAAGAGAAGAAGAGAAAGAAGAAGAGAAGAGAGAAAGAGAAGGAAGAGAAGAGAAAGAGAAAGAGAAGAGAAAAGAAGAGAGAGAAGAGAAGAAAGGAAGAGAAGAGAAGAAAGAGATGAAAGAAGAGAAGAAGAGAGAAGAGAAGAGAAGAGAAGAAAGAAGAGAGAGAAGAGAAGAGATGAGAAGAGAGAGAAGAGAAGAGAGAGAGAAGAAAGAGAGGAAAGAAAGAGAGAAGAAAGAGAGAAGAGAAATGAGAAGAGATGAAGAAGAGAAAGAGAAGATGAAAAGGAAGAGAAAAGAAGAGATAAAAGAGAGTAAAAGAAGAGAAGAGAAGAGAAGAAGAGATGAAGAATGAGAGAAGAGAAGAGATGAGAAGAGAAGAGAAGAGAAATGAAGAAGAGAAGAAGAGATGAGAAGAGAAGAGAAAAGAGAGATGAAAGAGAAGAAGAAGAGAAGAGATGAGAGAAGAGAAGAGATGAAGAGATGAGATGAGAATGAGATGAGGAAGAGAGAAGAGAAGAGATGAAGAGAAGAAGATGGAGAAGATGAGGAAGAGATATGGAAAGATGAGAGAGATGAAGAGAAGAGAGAAAAAAGAAGAAGAGAAGAAGAGAAGAGATGAGAAGAGAAGAAAGAGAAGAGAAGAAAGAGATGGAATGAGAAGGAAAGAAAAGAGAAGAGATAAGAGAGAAGAAGAGAGAGAATGGAAAGAGATGAGAGAAAGAGAGAGGAAAGGAAGGAGAAAGAAGAGAGAAAGAAGAGAGGGAGAAAGAGAAAGAAAAGAGAGAGAAAAAGAAGAGAGGAAAGAGAGGAAGAGAGATGAGAAGAGATGGGAAGAGAGGAGATGGGAAAAGATGACTTGAAAAGAGATAAAAAGTGAAGAGATAGGAAGGAAAGAGACGGGAAGGGAAGAGATGGAAGAGAAGAAATTGAACGAGAAGAGACGAAAAGAGAAGAAATGCGAAGGGAAGATAAGAGATGGGAAGAAAATAGATGAGAAAAGCAGAGATAGGAAGAGGGGAAAAGAAATGGGGAAGAGGGGAGAAGAGATGGGAAGAGAAGAAAAGGGAAGAGAAGAGATGTGAAAAGAGGAGATGGGAAGAAAAGAGTTGGAAAGAGAAGTAAAGAGAAAAGAAAAGAGAAGGGACGATATGAGAAGAGAAAAGAAGAAAAAAGGAAAAGAAAAGAGAAAACAGAAAAGAAAGAAAAGAAAATACGAGAAGAAAAAGTAAAAAGAGAAAATACGACAAAAAAGAAAAGATCAAAGAAGAAGAGAAAACGGGAAAGACTCAAATTCAACTTACTTTCGTATCAGTTATCTTTTTGTAGTTCTGGAGGGAATCCCAGGCCGCTATCCGCCTGTCTTTATCGCCTCCAGACAGCAGAGTGCCCTCTGACAACATAACTAAAGAGCTGACGCCCTTGTTGTGCGCCTCGTACTCCATCCGGACGAAATAGGCACCATCACTGTCCACGCTATAAACTGTAATGAATCCGTCACTATCGGCGGTTATCACGTCACCATCTTGCTCGAATTGGAGGGATGTTATCATCGTCCTTGATGGCTACAAATCGATTTTAATGAGATCAGCTACCGGCATGAAATATTCGAAAAATTACTGGTTTAATTATGTCGGTTCTTTCAAAGAAACCATCCTTCCTGCGATTCCAAAAAGTCAGATGACCTTTTCCATGAGTTATCATCAAGTTATCGTCCAGAGGGTGGAATACTGCCCCAGTTAAATCTTCTTGAAGGCGTCTGCGTAGTAAAAATGAAACATGTATCCAAATATACATAAGGATTAAAGAACTTACGGCTACTTTGCCGAGTAAATGGCCCCATTGCCACTGCCACACCGACTAAGATGCTTTCTCTGCCGCCGTCTACCGCCAAGACGTAGCTGCCGCCGTTCTGAAAATGCTACGATCGAAACAGTTGGACACTTAATCGGGCAACAGTTTTACCAGTTGGGAGAACGCGACGGCCGAAACACCAACTTCAAATTCACCCATGCCGAAAACGTAAAGAGTTTGGAGGGTTTCCGTGCTCCATATTCTTATATGGGCTTGGGTCTTCCTATTTCTACCGGCGCGTTGACCGGAGGCCACCATTTCTCTCGAAGGATGAAGATCCATGCTGGAACGAAACCGCGTTTTATGTTTTTGCGTATAAAGCATGGACGATTGGTAGTGTTACCATTGGATATCTTCCGTGTGACCGACGTAATGCCTCTGGGTGTCTTCGTCTCTGTCGTACATGATGGCTATAGCCGCGACGAAATATAGAAGCTCACCGGTGGGTAACACCCAAAGGTTTTTCCTGGAGTCTGTGCCTCGGTAACCAAAGCTGGGTATCGTTAAGGAAATAATATCAAAATAAAAGTGTTTGGTGGAAGGGAGTAATCCTTGGTTAGCTTCAAAAATTGATACACGAATCTTAGTTTGAGGAGACAAGATTTGTATATCAATTTTTAAGGTAAAAGTACAGTGAGGTCTGGTTATAATGACTGGGGAATAGAAAACTGGTCATAATAAGCGAACGTCATAAAAAGCAGATTACGAAAGTACACCGAAGTTCATATTTAAATTCAAATGTTTTACTGCGTTTACGTCATACAAAACGGTTGGTAACCATAAGGGGAGTCATAATAAGCGGACTTCAAGTGTATATGTTACCCACGATAACGTGTCCATTTCAGTTCTTTTCGATCATTATTGGAAAATTACGTGTTACGGGGTTATCGGTTCGAATTGATTATTAACATGTGAATTGAATAATCCCATTTTACTATCAAAGTAAACTTGGAACACTACAACTGGATAATGAACTCACTGATTTACTTCTAACTACTAACTCACTAATTACACTGATTGACTAACTAACTGATCCTCGAGGGAAAGGCGTCCGCCTTATATAGTTTTCGCTTCCGGGTTCTAGAAGTTTTCGGCAGATAAGGCTTATCGTTGGCCGAAATTTCTGGAACGCTTATCTTCCGTTTGTTTCATTATCGCGACCGCTTTCCCTTATCAGATCCTTCTAGAAACTTTTCTTACGTACTAAATTCTATAATTTTACATTTTGTTACATACGTATACTTTTAATTTTTTTAAATAAATTTAGTAGAACATGCGATTACCACGTTCCAAAATAGCTGCAGAATAATCACCGTCGAATAAGAAAGTTGTTTTGTAAATCGTTTTTGATAGAGCAGCGCTAATACTAAAAGCATTCCGAAGTCTCATTAATATTTATCTCTGGAAATTACATTTAATTGCGCTTTTTCAGAGGCGGCGATTTCTGGAAATCCAGGTGTGGCCGTTAAAGTGAGATTAAGGCGATAGAATCCGCCCATTTTAGCTAGAATATCGCAAAATTGCGGACGACATGCACCCCAGCCGATGTATTATTATGCAAATGACTTTCTTTTATATTTGAAATTTTTCTTCGTTCGGTGCAGAGGTTTCCAGAGGCTTTGGGACACCATCAGAATTGCTATAAGCTTGGATAGTGGACATGACTGACTTTGAACGTTTTTTACAAGCAATTTTTTTGGACAGGACGTTGCGTCATTCCTCTTGGATCGTTCTCTACTAAACAATGGTGCTTTGCGTTTGAAATTCAGTGTGGCAACTGTAATTAACTGTATTTATTGAGCCGTCGTATGTGAAACTTTAAGAATTCTAGAATTTGTAACAGAAATAAGAAAGGATACACCCACTCTAATTGTAGCTTCTTTTCAGGAGGAGTGTTGTCCATAGGTGCGTGATGTATAGGAGGATAAAACGTCCTTCGTAATCCTTTAATTGTTACTCGAACTGGTTCTTCCTTCAAAACTTCTAATAGGGTATAATCTATACGAATTATTGTTTATTATAAATGTGATGTATGGAAGTAGAATGCAACCTAGACTATAGTGTGTAGCTCTCAAAGCGTGTAGGTAGCCAAACTATTAACATTTGAACCACAAAAGCTTAGCAAAACGGTTGCTCTCTAGAAAGATCTCAGAAGACTAGATTCTAATGCACAGATCAATAGGTTTGAATATTTATCAGATACGGAGTTTGAAAATCAAAGATCGGTTTGCTGGAACATTTGTTAGCATTCGAGTTATACCAAACTGACGAAATCTAATAAGATCGAAACCGGTGTTTGGTTTCCAAACTCTAAATCTAATAAATAAAGACAGAGATAGAAAATAGAAGAAATAAGATAATAAGGGTTAAATAAACGCAACTAATCATTGAAAAAGTAAAAATTTAATGGCTGAAAAAAAATCAAAATTGGATTCCATTAGGAATTGGTGTAGCTTATTTGTGGACAAATAACGAGAGAACTCACCATTGGTCCTAACGATTTCGCTTTCGGGGGCGTACAAGGCGCGCGGCCGACTCTTACTCCTGGCTCGCCTCTGCTTGCTCATGTCTTCGACGATCGCGGTTTGTGCCACCCTGCTTCTTCCTCTTCTCACCGGTGAGCAAACTACCCCAGCGATATTACCCACACTACCCACCCCCAAATAAAAGGTATCCACGTCGGCGAACTCGTTCCTAAGTTGTGAAAAACTCCGCACCTCTTGTCCAGCCACCGTGTACATTCGCTTGGCACCGTTCATCTTGAGCACCTTGTCCCAGATCCTCTAGTACTTCTTCGAAGGGTTGAGACGTGCGAAGATTTAGAAGGACTCTGCACTGTAAAAGAGTGTTAGTAGGTTGGCATCATGTACTTCTTAATAAGTATATGGTTTTGATGGAGCGGACTAGTCCTTGGTTATCTTCTAGCTTTTCAAGCTTCAAGATTTGTATTTTTTTTAAGTGTATGGTTGACATTAAGCGATTATTGGTTAATTGAAAGTGAAATTTCGTAACTGATGCAAAATTGATGACAAAAAAAAGTTTTCACATATAAAGTTGGTCACTGGAATTAGAAAAGTTGACAACTAAAAAAAAAAAGATTCTCGGTTTCTAAATATAAAATTGGTAACCAAATTTTTGTATTGTAAATTGATTAGTATCTCTCTGAAGACGATACCTTGGCTATCGAAACGCGTTAGAGCAACCTCTGTTGTGTTTTTTAATCTTTCTTGGTTTCAGGGAACAAGATTTGTATTTCAATTAATGTAAACTAAATAAAAAAAGACAACATTTTGACATTTTCAAAAAATTTAACAATAGGAAACGTGATATAGAGAACTGTTTTCTTCAAATAGAGTACACCTTGGTCGGTTAAATCGCCCCAAATTGGTACTAACTTGCACGGTGTGATCCATATTGTTGATGATTCTGATAACTCGTCCAGAGCTGGGTTTTATCGTGCCGCCGCCAGGCGGTGGCACGTCGGCCTCCACTATGGAAGCTTTCCTGCTGGTGGCTTTGCTCCATCCTTGGCCACCCGGCGATGCGTACCAAATACCGTTCTTCTTACCGTAGCTGGCAGCCTGAAAAAATAATACAGTACTTAAAAAAAAAATGACGCCCATTTTTTTAATTATTTCTTTAGGCACGCTGGGCGTTTTGAGATAAGGGAAAAACTTATAGTTTCTCGCTACCATCACGCTAAGAATCATTACCAATATGCTCTAATGTTAATACTATTATAGAGCCATAACTAGACGTGTAATAGAATTAAAAAACGCATTGTCGACAGCGGGGTTTGAATCCGAGACTTATCAAACCTATGAAGCAAAATCTGCCACCTTAACCACTAAGCTGTACTGAACGTTAACAAATACGAATTGTATCGACATTTAAAGAGTTTTCACTTCTGGCAGCAGTTCCCAGACTGCCTAATTTTTGTTTGTTTTAATTACGTTGTCCAAATATACAGAAACATAATTAGCTTGTAAAGTCGTAAGTCCAGCAAAACAAGAACCATCAAAAGTTTCAAGAAAAATTTGGTGATTCGTTTGTTATTTTCCGTTAAATGTGAGCATGCGGCAAATGCGAAAATAGAAGCAATGTTATGACGTATGTTGTGACGTAAAGGTAAATTATTCGCGTTTGCAATTATTATTCATGGGCGGATTTTGAAATATAACCATCTCATGAAATATACAGGAATGTTTAGGGATAGCGTGCATTACACTGCTACGACCAATCTCCTATTAAAACACTGCAATATTATTTGAAATTTGCCATCTTTCTTT